>JAVTVY010012891.1:0-56214 GCA_036873755.1 Hanleya hanleyi
ATGTTCACAGTAAACAGAAATCTAGGGAAAATGAACCGGAAAAGCACAGATTAATAGATGTCCAAAGTAAACAGAAATCTAGGGAAAATGAACCAGAAAAGCAAAGAGTAATAGATGTCAAAAGTAAACGGAAATCTAGAGAAAATGATTCGGAAAAGCACAGGGTAATGAATGTTCACAGTAAACGGAAATCTAGGGAAAATGAACCAGAAAAGCACAGAGTAATAGATGTCCAAAGTAAACGGAAAGCAAGGAATGATCCAAGCTTCTTAATGATTGAAAAACAAAGTAAGAGGACAGCCAGGGGAAAACAACCGGAAAAGCACAGAGTAATAGATGTCCAAAGTAAACAGAAAGCAAGGAATGATCCAACCTTCTTAGCGATTGAAAAACAAAGTAAGAGGACAGCCAGAGAAAAAGATCCGGAAAAGCACAGGGTGATTGATCTGAACTGTAAGCGGAAATGTAGAGAAGATTCACAGTTTTTAGAACAAGAAAGATTGTTGAAGAAAAAAGCTAGACTCGATCCAATGTTTTTACAAGCGGAGTCAAAGGCAGATTTGACCAGAAAGAGACAACTGCGACAGGATAGAACTTTTCTCACGATTGAAAGAATGAAACAATCTGAAAGAAGAAGGCATGTTACACAAGAAGAAAAAGCCTTGGACAGAAAACGAAAATCAGAAGATCGAAAAAGCCAAGAGTATTTTCAGCATGAAAAAGAACAATGTAAAAAAAGACGTTTCGGACATGATATAGACGGATGTATCAATGTTTTCTATAAAAAAACAGAAAAAGGATCAGAATATGTATGTACCTGTTGTCATCAAACATGGTTTAGAGAAAGCGTAACTGAGAGTTGCCCTGTTCCTATATTTCCAACATATAAAGATTTCTATACAGGATACAAATCTGTAGATGGAAAGGAATGGATTTGTCACACATGCTTATCCACATTAAAGAAATGTAAAGTTCCAAAACTCTCTGTTGCCAGTGGGATGACCTGGCCTGATAAACCCCACGAGTTGAACTTGCACCCTCTCGAAGAACGGCTTGTAGCGCTTAGAATACCATTTATGCAGATAAGAGAATTACCACGAGGTGGACAGTATTCAACAAAAGGCAATGTAGTCAACGTCCCGATTGACATTCAGCCAACACTGAATGCATTACCAAGACAAATGGATGAACATTTTACAGTTTCTGTAAAACTGAAGAAAAGACTTTCGTACAAATCATGTGTGTTTTCTGAAAATGTGCGACCCACTGTTGTACTCACAGCTTTACACTGGCTTATGAACAATAGTGAGCTGTATAAGAATTCTGGTCTGGCAATTGATGAGAATTGGGTTAACGAGATTACTAATAGTGCTGAAGAAATTGTTCAAGAATTTACAAGATCACAAAACTTAAACGACGAGTTTACACGTTGTTCGGACACTGCAGATGGTAGACGATCTGAAATTGTTTATTCAGAAGCATTTACTGATCCTGAAAACGAGTTAGAAAACCAAGATACATTTATCGAAACCCATGAAGATGATCGCATTCAAGGCAATTCTGACACACTCATCGACCAAACAAATCTTGATACCAACAAAGGCCTAGTTTTAGCACCTGGCGAAGGACAACAACCACTTAGCATTTATCATGATAAAGATGCCGAAGTACTCTCTTTTCCAACTATATATTGTGGACAGAAAAGATTAGAAAGCAATGACCGGCATGTACCTGTATCTTACAGTGATGTTTCAAAATGGGAACTACGAAGTGTTGATCGAAGATCCGCAACATGTGTTCCAAATCTCTTTTTCAAACTGAACAAAATACAAAGGAAACAAGTGGTTGATAAAGTGAACTTAGCTGTTCGAAGGAAGAAAAGTGAAGGAAAGAAAATTACAGCAAAAGAAGCGCGAAACCCTGAAATTGCTGACAAGATAGTTAACTTGAACGAAGGTTACTACATTTTTAGAACACTTCGTAATTCTCCAGCATACCTTTCTTCAAGAAAAAAGGATGTATTTGCTATGATTAGACAATTAGGTCTCCCAACATGGTTTATGTCATTATCTTCAGCTGATACTCGTTGGACAGAGTTACTTAAAACTTTAGCTGTCTTAGCTGGTGTGCCATGTTCCGATAAAGACATAGAAAATATGACATGGTCTGACAAAGTCAAACTTGTTCAAAAAGACCCTGTAACAACGTCCAGGTACTTTGACCACAGAGTGCAAGTATTTGTAAACACTGTACTTAAAAGTGAACACTCTCCAATTGGAACTGTTACTGATACATTCCAACGCATTGAATTTCAAAATCGAGGCTCGCCACACACTCACATGATAGTATGGACAGAGAAAGCACCAAAATATAATGTGGATTCTGAAGACGACATTGTTCAGTATGTTGACAAATATGTGACTTGTTCCCTAGATGTCGAGGAAGACCTACGAGACTTGGTTAAACTCCAGATTCATAAGCATTCGAAAACATGCAAGAAAGGTGGTAGATCTGTCTGTAGATTTGGCTTTCCCCTTCCACCACTTCAAAAGACAATGGTCTTAGAACCACTAGAAAATGATGTCGAGGAGTACAGGAAAAAATACTCAGAAATACATGCTAGAATGAACGAGTTCAAGGACGGATGTGATATGTCATATGAACAATTTCTAAAAGATGTTGTGCAAATGGAAGAATCAGAATATATTAAATGCATACGAAGCTCTCTCAAAGGGCCCAAGGTGTTTTTGAAAAGAAAACCATCGGAGATGCGTGTGAATTATTACAATAAAGTTGTGCTTAGTGCATGGAGAGCAAATCTGGACATACAATTTGTACTTGACCCCTATGCCTGTGCAATGTACATTGTTTCCTATATCAGCAAATCACAGCGAGGTATGAGTACTATGCTAGAACAGGCATCTAAAGAAGCAACAGAGGGAAACATGGATCTCAAGAGGCAGGTTCGACATATTGGAAACCAGTTCCTCAATTTTGTTGAAATAAGTGCCCAAGAAGCATCATATCTCGTGTTGCAGATGCCACTGACACGAGCATCTCGTGAAGTAATATTCATCAATACATCTCCTCCAGACCAGCGAGTTTTTCTCTTAAAAACCGAAGAACAGCTGGAACAGCTTCCAGATGACTCAACAGACATTGAATCTGACAACATCATCAAGAGGTATGCAAAACGACCAAAAAAAATCGAAAAATACTGCCTCGCTGATTATGTTTCCGAGTTAGAAGTGAAGTATAGACAAAAGGAACCTACTTTTGAAGTTGAATGCAATGATGATGATAAAGGTCATTTACCCTCATCTGACAATAACGTTGAGACCGACAGTAATACAGAGTTCGGTGATACAAATATTGTGATGAAATTGCGAGGTGGCATAACAATCAGAAAAAGGAGGAACCCAAAGGTAATACGATATGTAAGATACAGCAAGAGTACAAATTCTGAGAACTTCTACAGAGAAAAACTTCTTCTGTTCATGCCATGGAGAGACGAAAACAAAGATCTTAAAGGTGGATATGACACATATGACACATATGAAGGTCATTACCAAAATAGAAGTGCAGACATTTTACCATTGCTGCAGAAATACGAACACCATGTTGAAGAATTAGATCTAGCTAGGCAACAAGCTGAACAAGACCTTTCCACAGAGTTTGACACTTTAGCACCTAACACTGAACAAGTGCAAGCAAGATGCTGAGCAATCTACCAGTCAGTCCAGGGGTTTTTCTAAACACTTTTTTCATCGTGGTAACCACGATGAAAAACAATTACAAATTGAGTTTTTGCAAAATTTTGTAAATTGAGTTTTATTGCCGAAAATTGAGTTTTCTAAAATTTTGAGAATTTACGCGCCGAAGGCGCGCGAAAAATTGAGTTTCTACGAAATAAATTGAGTTTCTGAGAAATCTAAACTGAGTTTCGTCGTCTGTTATCCCGTCCCCCTCCCCCAAAACCCCGCGAGAAAGAAAAAAAAAACGTGTGACCAGCCACGCCACTCGAGTCGAGATAAGCACTCAGGATTTGTAACTGATGTGCAGACAGATAACTTGTGTACCTTTATTATTCAATCGTATAGCTCCGATAAGGACGTCTGGTGTTGAACTGTTCTCATTTCAGTCGTATAGGTCCGATAAAGACATTGTCCTGAATGTTTCTCATTTCAAAGCAAATTGTTCGGCCACGTTTTCGACGATCGAACTAGTCCGCCATTTTGATATTTCAAAGTTACGTCCCCTTTTTAGTCCACTCGGGAACCACTGCTGTCATACTGCTGTGGCTTATGAGTCTGGTCTCCGAGACACGCTGTCCGTCAATCTCCGGAACCAAGACAACGGGCAAGCATTTTCTCTCTCAGTCAACATTTCACTTGGATGCGTGTGACGTTGAAAGACGTTTCCCCAGAAACAAGGAACGAACAAAACAGACATTCCCCAAAATACAGATGATGTACCATTTGGGAATAAATACACAAAGTGAGCAATGCAGATTGGTGTAAAAACAAAAGATCCACACTCTCTCCTGCGCAACTGTGGATCTACATGCGGGGGCATATGCTATAACCACAGGCGGCTGGGACAATCTATATGCCGGCGCCATATTGAACGTACGTAAAAAAAAGAGAAAGGCTGGAAACGGTGTTCAAGGCTTCTCGCCAAACGGGCGTAAATAAAGCTTTATCTTCTCCAAAAACTATACCCCAGCGATGCTCATGCACACTTGGGTCGTCAACACCAGGTGTTTTAGCCGTCAATTCAAAATCAACCCATTGGACTGTTTACCTGAGACAATGACCCAGTTTACATCCGAATCGCCATTCCTCGGTCCTTTCCGCCTCCGCTCCGACCAACTCGAGTTGGAAATCCCCTACGCGTCAGCCGGAGCACGTGACCTACCAGCGGATCAACGGAGGCGGAAAGGACCGAGGAATGGCGATTCGTATGTAAACTGGGTCATTGTCTCAGGTAAACAGTCCAATGGGTTGATTTTGAATTGACGGCTAAAACTCGGATAAACACCTGGTGTTGACGACCCAAGTGTGCATGAGCATCGCTGGGGGTCCTAGGGGAAAGGTGGTATAGTTTTTGGAGAAGATAAAGCTTTATTTACGCCCGTTTGGCGAGAAGCCTTGAACACCGTTTCCAGCCTTTTCTTTTTTTTTACGTACGTTCAATATGGCGCCGGCATATAGATTGTCCCAGCCGCTTGTGCTATAACATACAAAATATACGTTTTTATGAATAATTTTATTTCTGCCCGATGGAAATTTCTGAAACCCCAGTATGTTTTGTAAACAAGTCCCACACCACATACTACAAAATAGGGTGCATATTGAGTTTAATTTGCAATTTTTGGCCATTTATCTGCATTTCGTGAAATCCACAAAACTTCACAACCACCATTGTTTTATTTTTTACGTCTCTTATTAACATTTTTATTGCCATTTATTTCTTCATTTCTTTCCTGTCACTTACAAATACCCAGACACTTACAATACTCAACCACCAACTTTGTCAAGGATTGCTTAACTCATGGAAATGGACAAGGGACAATTTTTATTTCTTGACTATAAGTATAGATTTTTTAAACTAAAGTAAGAAAATATTTTCACCTTTGACCTATCACAATCCAGAGCTAAAGTACTCTCCCCCACCCCCAAAATAATCGACCAAATAGAACTTCCCGAGATAACTTGGATTTTAAAACTCTCTTGTTTTATTCGCGCTCATTTTTTAATTAAATGAAGCTATCTCTGAGGGAAGTATTTCTACTTAACATCTTTAGCCAAAATATAATCGGCCAATCACAGTTGGATAGCAAACAAACTTGTATGCAGCTATGTATGACACGCAACTTTGCTTGATGAGCTTCATAACATTACTGACACGATGAAAAATTGTCGCGAATTTATTTATTGTAAGTGTCCTACTAAAAAGATAAAAAAATTGAGTTTCCAGACTGCATGCGATGAAAAACCCGAAAAAATTGAGTTTTGTTGTTTATTTTGCGCGCCGTAGGCGCGCCGAAAAATTGAGTTTTTCATCTTTTTGAAATTGAGTTATATAAAGGAAAAGTGTCTAAAATAACCCCTGCAGTCAGAGGACTTTATCCACTTTATTCCCCCGACACAATCCCAGAGCACAGCAGATATTGGTCAAGATCTTGATTTACCTGCTGCCTGTGTATCCGTTGAAACAAATTCAGTACTGCTTCCAGATGATGAATACCGGGCTTTGCTCCGATCTCTTAACATTAAACAACGAGAATTTTTCAATCACGTTATACAATGGATTTCTACAAGGACTGACCCACTTTACGCATTCCTCTCGGGAGGAGCGGGTGTTGGAAAATCAGTAGTAATACAAGCTCTGTACCAAACACTACATAGACTTCTAAATTCCAAAGATGGAGATGACCCGGATACTATAAAGATCTTACGAACAGCATTCACAGGAAAGGCAGCTTACAACATCAATGGGGTAACAATAGCCTCTGCTTTCCACAAGAAAATGTTCCAAACACAGCAGCATATGTACAGTGATGAGCTAAATACATTTCGAACAACTTACAAAGACCTTGCTGTTATCATTATCGATGAAATCTCCATGGTTGGTAACAAGCTTTTCACTTTCATGCATGACCGACTGCAAGAACTAACTGGTACAAAACGAGATTTCGGAGGGATAAGTATAATAGCTGTTGGAGACTTCTATCAATTATGTCCTGTAGCAGATTCATGGATCTTCTCTGATTTGTCCATCGGCCTAGCAAGCAATTTATGGAAAAATCATTTCCAAATATTTGAACTCACCGAAATCATGAGACAAAAAGATGACTTGCCATTTGCCGAGATGTTAAACAGGTTAAGATTCAATCAACTCCTACCAACGGATAAAGAAATTATCACATCTCACATGATTTCTACAACGTCTGTAGACTATCCAAGGAAAGCTCTGCATTTATTCACAGAGAACAAGAAAGTTGACAACTTCAACAGCACATTGATTCAAGATCTGAAAACTATAAAAGTAGACGTCTTCGCAGATACGGATATTATTTCCCCCGTGAACATGAACAAAGAGATTAAGATTCACTTGGTAGAAGAAATTAATAAGAAAGACAAACTCAGCCAAACTGGAAACCTCCCTAGTGTGCTGAAACTTGCGGTTGACATGACATATGATGTAACAGTCAATGTTGAGGTCGATGATGGGTTGACAAATGGTGCATCAGCAATTCTGAAACTCATCGAGTACAAAGGAACATCTAGAGACCAGCCATTGTATGGGTTCTATTTACCGATACAAACATTGGTAGCAAAAGAAGAAAACAATACAAACATCTCTATCATACAGATATTGATCAGCAATGGACACCAGTATTTGAAACAAAACGGACATTTCTTCATAACAAAAAAACTTATCAAAGAATCCAATTTCCACTTGCCCCAGCTGCAGCTAAGACTGTTCACAAAGCACAAGGCGTCACAGTTGATGAAGTTGTTGTAGATCTAAGCTCCAGTTATAAACCACCACATGTTCATTATGTTGCACTGTCTCGAGTTCGCAAATTAGCAAACTTGCACATTCTTGACTTCAATGAGAAAGCATTGAAAGTGGATGAAAAGGTACATCAAGAAATGGAAAGGCTTTACAAGAATCCACTTCAGTTGTGTTATACACCTCTGTACAGTATTGACAACTCCCAGGTAAAACTACTGTTTAACAATGCTAGATCCCTGCATTTACATATAGACGATATCAAGAGTGATCCAAATGTACACAATGCAGACTTAATTGGAATTTGTGAGACACGTCTTGTAAATACAGACAAAGCTGATCAGTATGAGCTGCCAGGGTTTCAAACGTATAGATTAGATGAAGCTCGATCATCCAACATGACCAGACCATTTCATGGACTAGTCGCATACATAAAGGATGACATAACTGTGAAGAAGATCAATTCTCACATCTATGATAACGTTGAATTTATCTTCATAAATGCACGAATCAAAAGAAATGATGTTCAAGTGATATTCATCTACAAAACACCAAAACTGTCAGATATACAACTAGAACACGTTGTACGCAACAATATCCAGCCATTGATAAATACACATAAACCGACTTTCTTTCTTGGAGATTTCAATATGAACTTGCTGGAGAAAGATACTACATTTGTACAATTCATGGAACAGGAATTAGGACTTAACCAGTTAATCACTGAACCCACAACTGTAAATGGGACATTACTCGACCACGTCTACACCAATGAAAAGTGTGTGCAGGCTGGCGTAATACCAACTTATTGGTCTAACCATGGACTTGTATTCTGTACATTTACATCTGTTCATTGAAAGTCGTCTCTGTATCAGCCAACATATCTCAGCAAATATGACAACAATCACATGAAAAAAGAACGAATTTCTACACGAAAGCAAGAACGAATTAGAGGATACAAGAAATTTACTATATGAATTCTATTACATCGATAATTCTAAGCATCTACTCCCTGAATCTATAATCAGGCGTCCATTAAAGGATCCCCGTTCATAGCCAATGACCAAATTAGTGTGATTTTTGTCACTTTTGAGCACCATATTACAACTATGAAAAATGCGGAAAATTGACTCGAGGCTCCTGGCACATACTTCAAGCCAGTCCTTGAGTTACGTTCAACCAATGCCCATGGGTGGCCTGCATGGGCATTTCCAAGATGCCTTGACTTTGGCATCACCAAGATGCCTTGCAGTGGGTATCGTCAAGAAGAGATAGGGATCGCCAGGATTCTGTGACAAGAAGTCGATTCCTGTACTTAATCGTTGGAGGATCTTCTGACAAGGGAGTACAAACCTTTCTTTATTCTATTACATGACCATCATCAGGTAATTCCCATATATTTCATTGCAAAAAAAAATTTCGTCTTCAGTAATGGTAAGTTATAGCCAGAAAAACAAATTAAAAGATAATTATTCCCTTCTCAATCACTGACATGTCATACATGGATCGGTTGCGAAAAGTGAGAAGTTCCATAGTCTCAACCAATACATAACAGCATCTATTTCTTGAGGAGAGTTTTCACAAATTCCCGGAATTAACAGATTTTTTTTCTTCAAATTTGGTACACAGGTCGCCATTACGGTCTATTATGCAACAAGTGTTTTTATTCACATTCAAAAATTTAATATGTATCCTTCTTTCAGATATACATTGTATGACCCTCGGCTGCTTTCCAACTGGAAAACCTCATCCTGCGATATCTTCCGTCTCTACGGGTGTAACAGATGTCCAAGCCCTCCCCATTCAGCTGAGGCTCCTGAGTCTAGCATACATTTCCTTGTCACGTGCGACACCCTTCAAGACACCAGAGACAAATTTCTTGCCCTGATTTAAAAATCTGTGTGTGCCGAGTGCCTCGAAGACCTTCCACACAATGCAAGGGCTCCAGATGATATATCTGTCTTTATCATAGACCCTTCATCTCGTCTGAGCGACCCTGGGTGTGTCGCAAATGTGATGAGTGTTCTCTGGCGATACCTGTACACTCTTCATCATCATCAAACTGAACTGTTGAACGCTCGGTAATGTCATCTGTAACCTTTCACGTGCAGTACTGCAAATGATGTTCAACACCTTCCAGCATATTGTACTTTATTTTTTATATGCCTTAATGGACTTTCGCTTCTATATATATATGCATGTGTAACACTCTTAGCATTGGAGGTGCTCCTATGTACAGGATGAATCTATGGACTATGAACTATGGTCACCTACTTGCCGTCTTTAATTTCACAGTCAAACCTTGTTACCGGACATTTCATCTCGTTGCATTTGCCAACAGGGTGACCCCGACTTTATGATTTCTTAATAAATCCATATTGAACAACAACTTCTTCATATTTATATCTTGGCTAACATCAGACCTACTTTGTGTCTTTGCCACTGCAAAAGTAAATTGCACTGCAGCGAAGAAGTTTCGATGTCACAGGGCTTCGTGTTTAGAATTAGTGTGCGAGCTAAAAATAGCTCATGTCAAAATATTTAGGAAAGGGTATTTAAAAGTCAGGCGAGTGATTGCAATATAATACAATATAAAATGTGACAGTTTACGTGAGCTAAAATCACTCTCGTGACATGAATTTACGCGAGTGTTTGCGTGCAGGTGAGCTATCACTCGCGCTAAACACGAAGCCCTGATGTCACATGTGTTATACGTTCAACTATTACCCCGGTCTCCCCCACTAAAACAGTTATTTCAAAGACATTGTCTATGAACTTTCATTAACTTTAAATGTTTCATTCGCAAAGAACATTGTTTCACAAAACATTCACTTCACTATGTTAAGGAAGTAAGCCCTACCGACTGGTTTGACTTTCAACTGACATAAAATATAAACAGAAAAACTGCTTGCACATATATAAATCCTACATCAAAATTGTCCCAGTCTTTTAATTCCTTATTTGATGACCCCGTCATGTACGTAAAATCAGCCACATTGTGCACAATACCATTTCGAACTCCACGATGACCTTATTTCGGCATGTACCATGTCAAGAACAAAAATGACTTACATGTACAAATCAATGGTTTGTTCTTGGCAACAATGGACAAAAAGATCCTCTTGTTATTAGCTTACAATTATCGGACAATGGTGGGCACCAAGATCCTTCAGGATCTCTCGTTACATAAGGCATCAAATGGTATCATCATGGACTAGGAAGGGGCATCAAATGGCGTCACCAAGGGGCAATGGTAGTAAAGCCTCCATGAGGCAAAGAGTTAATTCCAACATTATGCATCATGGGCCTTTATATTGTGTAAGTTTCCAGAATCTAGTGGTGGTTAAATCATTTACATAATAATTTCCCTGTGTTCAGAAATGTTTTCTTTACATTCTACTTCCAAAATATTCATGAAACGTTGCGTTTCCCTGATCTACATAAATGATAAAATCTACATATTACATGCACGGTCACCTAAACTGGGTAGTGGACAAGGGGAGATAACCACATAGCTGTAATGTGCTGGAAACTGTAATGGAAGTTTCAATCTACAGTTTGTTTCTCCACAACCTTTTCTGCTCGTGAATTACTATTTACCAATTACTCAGTTTGCTAATTAATTATGCTTCAGTTGTAATTTGTGAAATTTCCATGCCTCCGAAACACTTATACATAGTAGTTTGGTATACATTTGGTATATAATTGTGCCATTGTCAGCAAAGCACCTTAAAGATCTGTTTATAATACACAGAGGTCTTATTTTTAGCCCACCATCACCAGATGGTGGGCTATTCAAATCGCTTTTCGTCCGTGGTCCGTCGTCCGTGGTCCGTCCGTAACCAATTCTTGTTATCGCGATTTCTCAGGAACTACTTTATGGACCTTTCTCAAATTTGGTACACAGGTTCCCCTTGGGGTCTAGTTTTGCAAGATACATTTTTTGGTCCGATTCGAAAATTCAATATGGCCACCAGGCAGCCATCTTGGATTTCGCCATGAAACCTTGTTATCGCGATTTCTCAGGAACTACTGCATGGATCTTTCTCAAATTTGGTACACAGGTTCCCCTTTCTAGTTGTGCAAGATACCTTTTCTGGTCCGATTCGAAAATCCAATATGGCCACCAGGCAGCCATCTTGGATTTCCCCATGAAACCTTGTTATCGCGATTTCTCAGGAACTACTGCATGGATCTTTCTCAAATTTGGTACACAGGTTCCCCTTGGGGTCTAGTTGTGCAAGATACCTTTTTTGGTCCGATTCGAAAATCCAATATGGCCACCAGGTAGCCATCTTGGATTTCCCCATGAAACCTTGTTATCACGATTTCTCAGGAACTACTGCATGGATCTTTCTCAAATTTGGTACACAGGTTCCCCTTGGGGTCTAGTTGTGCAAGAAACCTTTTTTGGTTTGATTCGAAAATCCAATATGGCCACCAGGCAGCCATCTTGGATTTCCCCATGAAACCTTGTTATCGCGATTTCTCAGGAACTACTTCATGGATCTTTCTCAAATTTGGTACACAGGTTCCCCTTGGTGTCTAGTTGTGCAAGATACCTTTTCTGGTCCGATTCGAAAATCCAATATGGCCACCAGGCAGCCATCTTGGATTTCCCCATGAAACCTTGTTATCGCGATTTCTCAGGAACTACTGCATGAATCTTTCTCAAATTTGGTACATAGGTTCCACTTGGGGCCTGGTTGTGCAAGATACCCTTTTCGGTCCGATTCGAAAATCCAATATGGCTACCAGGCAGCCATCTTGGATTTCTCCATGAAACCTTGTTATCGTGATTTCTCAGGAACTACTTTATGGATCTTTCTCAAATTTGGTACACAGGTTCCCCTTGGGGTCTAGTTGCGCAAGATACCTTTTTTGGTCCGATTCGAAAATCCAATATGGCCACCAGGCAGCCATCTTGGATTTCCCCATGAAACCTTGTTATCGCGATTTCTCAGGAACTACTGCATGGATCCTTCTCAAATTTGGTACACAGGTTCCCCTTGAGGTCTAGTTGTGCACGATACATTTTCTGGTCCGATTCAAAAATCCAATATGGCCACCAGGCAGCCACCTTGGATTTCCCCATGAAACCTTGCTAGATCGTCATTTCTCAGGAACTACTGCATGGATCTTTCTCAAATTTTTGTACACAGGTTCCCCTTGGGGTCTAGTTGTCCTAGATACCTTTTCTGGTCCGATTCGAAAATCCAATATGGCCACCAGGCAGCCATCTTGGATTTCCCCATGAAACTTTGTTAGATCGTCATTTCTCAGGAAGTACTGCATGGATCTTTCTCAAATTTGGTACACTGGCTCCCCTTAGGGTCTAGTTGTGCAAGATACCTTTTTCGGTCCGAATCAAAAATCCAATATGGCCACAAGGAAGCCATCTTGGATTTCCCCATGAAACCTTGTTATCGCTATTTCTCAGGAACTACTGCATGGATCTTTCTCAAATTTGGTACACAGGTTCCCCTTGGGGTCTAGTTGTGCAAGATACCTTTTTTGGTCCGATTCGAAAATCCAATATGGCCACCAGGCAGCCATATTGGATTTCCCCATTAAAATTTATTGTCATTTCTCAGGAAGTACTGCATGGATCTTTCTCAAATTTGGTACACAGGTTCCCCTTAGGGTCTCGATATGCAAGATGCCTTTTTCGATCCGAATCGAAAATCCAATATGGTCACCAGGCGGCTATCTTAGACTTCCCCATGAAATTTTGTTATCATGATTTCTCAGGAAATACTGCCTGGATCTTTCTCAAATTTGATACACAGGTTCCCCTTGTGGTCCAGTTGTGCAAGATACCTTTTCTGGTCCGAACCCAAAATCCAATATGTCCATCAGGCGGCCATCTTGCATTACCTCATGAAACATTGTTATTGTGATTTCTCAGGAACTACTGCATGGATCTTTGCTAAATTTGGTAGACATGACGTTCTCATTGTCGTCTAGTTGTGCAAGATACCTTTTCTGGTCCGATTCGAAAATCCAATATGGCCAACAGGCAGCCATCTTGGATTTTCCCATGCAACTTTGTTATTGTGATTTCTCAGGAAGTACTGCATGGACCTTTCTCAAATTTGGTACACAGGTTCCCTTTATGGTGTAGTTGTGCAAGATACCTTTTTTGGTCCGAATCGAAAATCCAATATGGCCACAAGGCAGCCATCTTGAATTTCCCCTTGAAACATTGTTATCGTGAATTCTCAGGAAATATTTCATGGATCTTTCTGAAATTTGGTACACAGGTCCCATATGGGGCCTAGTAGTGCAAGATACTATTTTTGGTCCGATTCAAAAATCCAAGTTAGGCTTCAAATTATTACGGTATTCTCGAGTTGTGACGTTGCATCACAAGAGTCGGCAGATCAAACGGTGGGGCATATTCTATATATTGACTATAGAGAATATCCATACCTTCACCCTCCATAGCAAGGAGTTCAAATAATTCGGAATTAAAATGTATTTCTTCAAATTTTAAATCAGTTTTCTTTAGTCCATGCAGTAGCAAGTGAACTGCTCCACCCTTTCGTCTGCCGGCGGGTCGGCTACATGAAGGGACGTCACTCTTGTGACTCAACGTCAGAACTCGACAACTGTAGACTAATGCATGTTTCTATCCAAAGGAGATAATCATGATTCAGGCACTTTTGAAGTTTCAACATTACTGCCCGGACCGGATCCCTTCAGTATTAAGTATTGTACCATCTTACTATTTTCGAGCATGGTATCTTAAAAGAGATATCTCAAACTAGCCCAGTAAACAGAACAGAATTAGCATTCGTTCCTAATTATAAAATCTTAAGTATGTTTCATAGCTCATGCCAAAGTGTCAAAGAGATTGGTCCTCGCTTCAGTACCCAATGATGACACGAGCAAAAAAATAAATAAAAAAAAATACTACAAAACAAAGGCGAAGGATCCTCTGTACATGTACATTCACTTTTAGACTAACTTTGCTCATTTCTCTTGTATTATAACAACCGACATAAGTACAGTTTCTAGAAATCTTGAAACTCCTGAAACTTAGATTATATCTTGGTGTTTTTCAGTGTCCCTTTTCCGATCTTTTTCGCTCAGATTCGAAATTCTGTAAACAAAATTACAAATCAATCGTTTGTTCTTAGTAACAACGGACAAAAAGATCCTCTAGTCATTAGCTTACAATTATCGGACAATGGTGGGCGCCAAGATCATTCAGGATCTCTCGTTTAATGATACACTCAATAAATCCAATGTTTACTTGCTATATCTTCTGAATAAATGTATGAAACAACTTCAAGATGTATTAAGTGTGCATCTCTCGAGTGTCTATACAAAAGTACTGTTCGCCCATTGCTTGATTACGGTGACGTTGTATTCGATAGTTGTACTGCAGTGGAATCCCAGTCACTTGAGAAAATACAAAAATATGCTGCTACAGTCTGCACTGGTGCCCTTCGCCGCACATCGTACGAATCACTTATGGACGAATTAAACTGGGAGAGTCTTCATCTTCGAAGAAAAAATCACCGTCTAATAGCAATCTTCAACGTATATGCTCAGCACAAGTATCTGTTAACATACGGCGAAATTATAACCTACGAAATTCTGACCAGTATCGCTTGTTCAAATGCCATTTGACCACATTTCAAAGCTCGTTTTTCCCGCAAACAACGAAGGATTGGAATTTCCTACATAACGATCTTCGTCACGCAACGTCACTATCTCTTTTCAAGTCGAAACTCTCCTCTAACAAGTCCACTTTACTTACCAAAGTGTACAATTCATTTAATGGTTATGGGTCAATTTTGCTATGTAGAATGAGAATGGGACTTAGTTCCCTTAGTAACCAACTGTATAGATATCACATACTCCCTGAACCCGTATGTCCTCGCTGTGCTTATCGTAAGGAAGATCCGTGTCATTTTCTCTTATTCTGCCCCCTATTTGCCACTCAAAGAAGGCAGATGCTCACATCCATTACCAGTATACTCTGTCCAGGAGTTCATCATTCAATTTTAACAGACGATTGTCCCGAATATTTAACAAATATTTTACTGCGTGGCTCATTGACTTCGAAATGACCAGAAAAATCCTCCAAATAGTCCAAACATACATAACGAAATCAAATAGATTTACAGATCTATGTAGAACTCCAACCAGAGACAGATGAGTGATTTAAGGGCCTCCTGTCGGTGCTCGTCTGTCTGTTCTCCCTGGTGAACTAAGTCCACCAGGGAGAGGAGACGGGTTCGCTGAGGAGATCCACTTTGAAAATATATCCTCTCCACATCCATCCTATTAGTGTGTTCAATTTGTGTGTATCTCTTGCTAGTGTCCATTATGTACATATTATTTACCCAGTTTATACTGTCATTTGATTTCACCATCCACATGTTGTTTTATTGGTGTAGTGTATATACAAATATGTTTTTATTGTATGGAAATAATTTATGTATATACATGACATATAGGGTTGTACATTGAATGTATATATTTGTTACAGTAGTATGCATATTATGCTCATGTTCTTAACGGGTTGTAACTTTGTATATTTTATGTTCTGGTTGTGGATATGCCTGTTTGTATGGAGTCGATTTTGTATTTTTCTATATAATCATGCTTAATGTTGCTACTTTTATTTGTACAAAAATAAAAATATTTCATTTCCCAGTACACGATTTAATTTATTTTCCTGTTTTAATACATGAATTTGAAACATTGAACCTATATAATGTATATCCTTTGTATATATGTTCGAGGAGAGTACATGTACCCTGTGGCCTTGTGGCTGTGTACAATCCTCATGAAATAAATAAAGCATTATATTATTATATTATATTATGAAATGAATCTATCCAACTTGATAATGAAAGTAATTGTATTACAGCAACAATAAATTGTATTACAACAACAGTGAACAACAATATGTGTCCTCGCCATGATCTGATGAATGAAAGCTATTCTATGAAAATGATGAAGAGATTTATATGAGAACAGTACAGCATTCTTTTTGGGATTTGCACAAAAGCCCCAGCGAACAAAAAAAAATGTGGACAAAAGCCCCATCCGTATTTAGTTTCCGGCCAGGTCAATAAGATCACAACTTTATATATTTTTCCTACAGATATGTGGATATTTCGTCACTTTTCATACCCCTTTACCATGTTTACATAGTATGGGATTTACTGGATTCCGATTGTTCGTCTGTCCTTCTGAAATTTGTTTTCCGGGCAATAACTTGAGAACCTTTAATCAGATTCTCCACCAACCAAACGGACAGTCACCATATAAGTGAAACAACCTCGAGTGTGACATTTAAGCAAATATCCCCCCCCCCCCCCTCTCAAATTTGTATACTTACATGTATACCATGCCATGAGGTGAAGCCTGGGATTTGCAATTTGATTACTTTTGCCAACAGGTGGCCCCACCTGGTTGTAAAATCCTCTATGCAATTCCGGACAATAACTTAATAACCTCTCATCAGATTCCTTTCAAATTTAGTATTTATATACCATGCCATGGATGTTAGTCTAGTAGCCAAATGTCAAAATAAGATTTTTGCTGCACCCCGCTGTGAGTAAAGGTTTGGTATGTTTTTATGAAAGATATGCCCTTCTACATGTAGTACCAGGAAAACCATGTTTGCCATCTTGTATCACGGTCAGAGCTGAACTATAGGCGTTTAAATAGGTGCCTCTGAAGAGAATGTCACGATTTATGGAGAGGGGGTAGGGGTACCGAAACTTCTCTAGAATTGTTAATTATAGGTCGATTTGCTTTCCCGTAGTGTAGATTTAAGCACAATTAAATAGAGATCATGCCTATTTATAATACGAAGCTGCGCATCAAAAAACCCCTCAGCTCTGGGTACATTCATAATGTATTCAATTTGAACCAAGATGTCAGGAACACCAAGCAGTCAAGTCACAAATATACAGATTATCAAAAATTTTGCAATTAGAAATGACCCCTAAGATTTCCGTCCAATCAGAGAAACCGGTATTCATTACATAAATTTCTTGATGCATCAATGATGTATACCAAATTTTACATCGAGCATTTGAACGGTATCAGAGATAGAGATCATTAATGATTTCGCATAAATTAAAGATGGCCACCCTTCCTTCCCGCCACTCAGAGGAACTGATGTGGTTATTCATTGAAATTTCTCTTGATACATTGATGCTGTATACCAAGTTTCGTATAGAACACTGAAATGGTATCAGAGATATACATCATTAAAGATTTTGCATAAATTAAAGATGGCCACCAAGGTTTCCGCCCAATCAGAGAAACCAGAACTGTCATTTGTCGTAAGTCTCTTGATGCATCGATGATGTATACCAAATTTTACATCGTGCACTTGAACGGTATCAGAGAACGAGATCATTAATGATTTTGCATAAATTAAAGATGGCCGACCATCCTTCTCCCCACTCAGAGGAACTGATGTGGTTATTCATTGCAAATCAGTTGATACATCGATGCTGTATACCAAGTTTGGTATAGAACACTTAAATTGGATCAGAGATATATATCATTAAAGTTTTTGCATAAATTAAAGATGGCCGCCAAAGTTTTCGGTCAATCAGGTCCCGATTCAAAGTATCTGGATGTATCGATGATGTATACAACTTTCATATAAAACAACTGAATGGTAACAGAGATATGTATAATTATCGATTTCGCATAAATTAAAGATGGCCTCCAGGATTTCCAGCTAATCAGAAAAGCCGGTTTGGTAATTTATTGAAAGTTGCTTGATGTATCGATGATGTATACCAACTTTCGTATTGAACAGTTGAATGGTTTCCGAGATATGGATCATTATCCATTTCGCATAAAATTAAAGATGGCCGCCAAGGTTTTCACCCAATCAGGTCCCAATTAAATACGCTTCTGGTCCTTGACTAGGTAAATAAGCATACCAAATTTGGAATTCTTCAGTGGAACCATTCTCCGGCTATCTCGCTCACGTACAGACGTACGGACGTACGGACAGACGGACGTACAAGACGACGACAATACCCCATGGCCAAAACTGGCCGAGGGGTAAAAATGACCATTTAAACAAATTGTTATGCTTTTGCAGGGGGTCGTTTCCAAATTTCAATAAAATACGTTATATTTAGCTTAAAATTAATTCCAAAGTTTTTTTACACGGCATAGATGTCAAGTATATCTGCAGAATATATGCAGATCAATTCAACTGGATAAGGAGAGCTACGGGAGAACAATTCAACATTCTAGAATGATAACTTTTCTAAAAAAACTATAAACATAGGTGTATGCAAATAACGAAATTGCAGTTAAATTTGTAACGTGCACCTGTACGATCTTATATGGTCTCATACCCAAAATATCAAACAAATTACAATCCTAATGGCAAACAAATCTAATTAAAACGATTTTTAGGGGCCATCTCATAATTCCAATAATTACTATGTGTTTGGAACCCAACATACAGGGCAAATAGGGATAAATTAAGCTAACACCATGCTAATAGATCATTTCTAAAAATCATTTTAGCAATGCAGTTCTACAGAAAACAAAACTGCACATAATCTTACCAAATTATACCATTTAATTACGCTTTACACAAACTTATATACATATAAATCGGCACATTTGTTTACATTGTAGTTTAATAAGTCAGTTTGTGTTAAGACAAACATAACCTACAATGAAATTTAACTTAGAATTTCACGAGTCATTAACGTAAAAAAACAAAAAACATGTCATGCAAATTTAAAATATTTACAAAGCTGATAAACCAACGATGATCAAATGTCCTTAGTGGTTTATTTCAGAGCCTGATACTGATAGCACACATAATGCTTAACACGAGGATGTATTCAATCAACACCCATCAGAATATTCATGCTCCGAACCATCGCTACTGTCTACATCACTTTCTTCTGAGGCAAGTTCGTTATTGTCACAAGTTTCGTCACTGCTCTCGCATAAACATGCTCGTATACAGCGTAAACCTGCTTTGAGGCACCGACACATCATAGTTGAACACTTTGATGTCTTGCATTGGCAGCTTGTGAATTCAGTCAGTTCCTTCGGTGCTGCTTGCTGTGTCATTAAAGTCTGGCAACAGACCACTATCTGTGCTTATCCACCCATGACTTGTCGGTGCAGGAATGCTTGGTTGTGGAACCAAAGCAGTTTTCCACACAAGGCACTGAAAGTTCACTCTTTTCAAATGCTGATTGAGGCTGTCACGACAAGGTGGCAGACCGTCGTTTTGCTTAGGCTGTTTGCAGAATAGTGTGTATCTCAAGGTGTTTACATGTATGTCACAAATAGTAGACTTCGCATAAAAATTTGACATCCTCAGGCAAAGGGATGATATCCCCTAACTTCTGAACGTCAGGAAAATTGGAGTGGTGGTCTTTAATCAGTTGCCACGCTTTCATTTTCCCCCTACCTTTGAAAGCACTGGTGCTGTCACAGCCAGTCAGGGCATGGAATGGAATAAGATATGAACATAAATTGTGTCCCAATGTATTTGCGATTGCATGCAGAGGAATGTATCTTGTATTTTGTTTGCTTCCGGTTTTAAACCATACATCGATACCCATCTGCTCTGAGAAATATACTCCTAGTACCATTACGTCGGTATCTGGCGACCAAATAATGGTACACGTAATGCTGAAGCGTACAATAGAATCATTGATATGTAACAGGATTCGTGTATCGGCTTCCTCCTGCGTGGAGAACAGGTCCGTTATTTCCGCGATTCCGTCACTCGACAAAGAAACAACTTTTTCGTGGTCCTGGAAACCTCCAGCTAACACCAGTGCTTGGGACGACGTCAGCTTACCTGGCATGATTGTCTGCCACTCTGTGAAAATGAAGTTATTCAGATTGTCCTTGTTCTTCGGGTTCGAGAGGAAGGATTTAATGTTTCTGGGGTGTACCTGGTCCTTGGAACGGATCTGTATCTCGGGTGAGTTGGACGAGTTCCCACGCCGTTTACGTTCCCCAGCCTTCATGGACATATCTGTGTCATATCTGTCCGATATAATCTGGACGGTGTTACCTTCCTTGAATGCTTGTTCAACGAATCCTCCCAAGCTGTGTTGATTCCAAACCTAGATGATAACTTCTGTACACAGGCCATATGGTCAACAAAAACCCCTGTGGCTGCTTTGTTATTCATCTCTGTCTTCTGGAAAGACTCCGTATCTTTGGACGACGAAACTTCGTTTTCCAACTGACGTAGCGTCTGTGATTTGTTTGTCTTTGCTAGAGAACCATCTTCACTTGTAATAGCTAGTGGTGTATTTGACAACTCATACGTGAACATCTTTTTTAAGTCTATCTCTCGTGTTTTGGAAATGACAAGAAGCCGTTCGAACAATGCTCTGTCTGATTCAAGAGAGTTGATTTTGTCTTTCTCTCTTTTACGTGGCAACGTCCGGTGAATACTAGCGAAAGTCTTCAGTTTCATCTGTTTGATGGGATGATCAAGTAAAGCTACATCCCTGTTTACCCGTTCATCCACAAATTCTAGAAGGGCTTTTTTACCATTTTCAGCGGCATCCAACAATCCGGTTGTGACATCTGCAGGGGCTACAACACCAGTTGCAATGTTAATTAGGGGCTCTATGGTGTCACCATCTTCCGGTGTCTTGAGATGGAAAGGGTTTCCATACTGTTCTTCAATGACAGTCATAATCTTCTTAATGTCTTGTTCATTGCGCTTGATGGCAGTGGGCGTTGTGTCTCTATGAATGGTTCCATCGTGTTCTCGGAGTCCCCAAAGGGCCTTGAAGTTATGTAGTATCCCACCAGCGTCATGGGCAGTAAGGTACCACTTCATTGTCGCCTTCTCCTGCCTACTGAATCCGATAATTCCTCCCTTCCGGGACTTACATGTAAGTGTCTCTGACGACGGTTTGCTCAAGCCCAAGATCCGACCAAACGCTGTTGAAGGAACTTGCTGCTGATCTAGTTACGACATGTAACCCGGCTTGGAAAGCTGTGTGGACAGAGGGTGCTGTGACTGGAAGTTGTAACATCTCTGCCAAATAAACAGGACCCCAGCGTGAATAATTCTGCTGATCATATGCAAACGCGTAGCACAAGATGTCAGCAAAGTATTGCAAATGCCGATCCCAGTCAGGTTCCTTCTCAGCTGCACTGTAACCAAATGCGAGTTCGACGTCATTGATGTAATTTGTCCAGAAATGAAATGTTTGACTGGTTTTTACCCGCTTTTATGAATTATGTCTCCCCCAACTATGTTGGGGGGAGACATCTAGTGTTTGTGCTGTCTGTCTGGTTGGATGGATGTCTGTCTGTCTGGATGGATGTCTGTCCGTCCCCTTACCTTGTCTGCAAGATATCTTGAGAACTACTGGATGGAATTTCACCAAACTTGGATGGAAGCTTCATTGGGATAGCCCCCCCATTTGATTAGGTTTTGGTGTGTGTGTGTGCATTCATCCGTGTCCGGTGTCCGTCCGTCCGTCCATCTACTGGTACATGTATATACAGGCCTTGTCTGCAAGATATCTTGAGAACTACTGGACGGAATTCCCTCAAACTTGGATAGAAGCTTCAGTGGGATAGCCCTCTCATTTGATTAGGTTTTGGTGTGTGGGCGTGCATTCATCCGTGTCCGGTGTCCGTCCGTCCGTCCATCTACTGGTACATGTATATACAGGCCTTGTCTGCAAGATATCTTGAGAACTACTGGACGGAATTCCCTCAAACTTGGATAGAAGCTTCAGTGGGATAGCCCCCTCATTTGATTAGGTTTTGGTGTGTGGGCGTGCATTCATCCGTGTCCGGTGTCCGTCCGTCCGTCTATCTACTGGTACATGTATATACAGGCCTTGTCTGCAAGATATCTTGAGAACAACTGGATGGAATTTCACCAAACTTGGATGGAAGCTTCATTGGGATAGCCCCCCCATTTGATTAGGTTCTGGTGTGTGTGTGTGTGCATTGATCCGTGTCCGGTGACCGTCCGTCCGTCCATCTACTGGTACATGTATATACAGGCCTTGTCTGCAAGATATCTTGAGAACTACTGGACGGAATTCCCTCAAACTTGGATAGAAGCTTCAGTGGGATAGCCCCCTCATTTGATTAGGTTTTGGTGTGTGGGCGTGCATTCATCCGTGTCCGGTGTCCGTCCATCTACTGGTACATGTATATACAGGCCTTGTCTGCAAGATATCTTGAGAACAACGGGATGGAATTTCACCAAACTTGGATGGAAGCTTCATTGGGATAGCCCCGTCATTTGATTAGGTTTTGGTGTGTGTGTGTGTGTGCATTCATCCGTGCCCGGTGTCCGTCCATCCGTCCATCTACTTATACATGTACATGTATATACAGGCCTTGTCTGCAAGATATCTTGAGAACTACTGGACGGAATTCCACCAAACTTGGATGGAAGCTTCAGTGGGATAGCCCCGTCATTTGATTAGGTTTTGGTGTATGTGTGTGTGCATTCATCCGTGTCCGGCGTCCGTCCATCCATCTACTTGTACATGTATATACAGGCCTTGTCTGCAAGATATCTTGAGAACTATTGGATGGAATTTCACCAAACTTGGACAGAAGCTTCTGTGGGATAGCCCCCTCATTTGATTAGGTTTTGGTGTGTGTGCGTGCGTGCATTCATCCGTGTTTGGTGTCCGTCCATCTACTTGTACATGTATATACAGGCCTTGTCTGCAAAATATCTTGAAACTACTGGACGGAATTTCACCAAACTTGGATTGAAGCTTCATTGGGATAGCCTCTCATTTGTTTAGGTTTTGGTGTGTGTGTGCGTTCATCCGTGTCCATCGTCCGTCCGTCCATCCATCTTCATGTACATGTATATACAGGCCTTGTCTGCAAGATACCTTGAGAACTACTGAACAGAATTTCACCAAACTTGGAAGGTTCATTGGAATAGCCCCCTCATTTGATTAGATTTTGGTTTGTGCGTGCATTTATCCTTGTCCATTGTCCGTCCATCCATTCATCTAATTGTACATGTATGTACAGACCTTGTCGGCAAGATATCAGGAGAACTACTTGACACTTATTTCTACATTAATTTGATAGCACTTTCCCTTAAATAATGTGCCCACTCAACGCAAGGTGGGAGGTTGGGGGAGACGTAGGTTTTTGCTTAAAAAAACAACCAGCATAGGCTTCATGCTGGAGCGGCAACCCAAGGGTCAAAGCCGAACCTCTAGTTTATCGTAGTCTTCAGCGTGGCTTTGTAGACATTCATCAAGCTTTGCAAATTCGGATGTCATCGCTGTGTGAAGCTGCTTGTCCAGTTTGTCGGTCGCCAGCACCTCTTTCGTCCTTTCCTGAACGGATATACAGTTCTGCTCCAATATCGCGGCATCTTCTTTTGTGAGCAGATTAGAAGTAACCATCCACTCGAGGAAAGCATTCCATTGGAATCGGCTCATAGCATCATGTACCAGCCTGTGGGCTAACGAACAGCGTTTGTGGTGTCCACCATGCATAACATGTTTAGCAGCATTTGGCCCGAAGACCTGCGACTCAACAAGAACAAGAGTCCTGAATCGCAATACCGTTTTCCCAAGATTTTCCAATACAGCTCCAAAATGTTAAACCCTCCAAGTCTGATCACGTGGTGTCCAAGTTCATCCCAGTTCCTAAATCTGATGTTTTGTGCAATGATGTATAATTGCAAATCAAATGTCGTCACGGGGGTATCCTGGCCGATGGATTTGGGACTGTTTTTCAATTAACTTGAGGCCTGTGTAAATGGTGTTTGTATCTATGGGTAAACCTTGGATAACTGGGTTGTAGCCAATGGACGTCGTTGGTAATCTGTCCTCAAATTTGTATCGAAATATGGCATTAAAACCACCCCCGTCTGGAACATTCTGGTGCTCCGGCCCTTGATAAGCTTTGTCAATCTGATATATCTTTCTGGGACAAAGACGAGCAAAAATTATTGTTCTGTCTATACTCATAGTTGGACTGTCCTCAGATAGCCAGTTACGGAAGTCTGTTTTACCTTGAAGATGCCCAAGTCCGGCGAGCCTTTTGAATTTGTTGGGAGACTCAAGAATATCGAATGGATCAGAATGATGTATTGATCTGTTCCTGGTGTCGCTGACCTTAGGTCTGGGCCTTGTTGGCGGAGCGTTAACGCTTGCTTGATACAGAACACTCCCTAACACATGAGTAGTTCTTCGTCCACCACGTGTCTCCTCGTTTATGTTGTCCATGGCTGCATGTGAAAAAGACCCTGGAAAAATATTCGTTGGCAGAAAATCTTCTGACTGGCTTGTAACAGCTGAAATAACATTAGCGGCAACATACGACATCATTCGACTAACATCGTCGTACCCAATAGAATGTCTGAGAGCGTTCAGCATGTTAATTATCTGCCTGCTTCCTGAGAGGTGTTTGATCGTTACTGCAAGTCCAATGTGCTTTGGAAGTTTGCATCTGGCGTTTGAAACAGAGAAGATTATGTCTTGACAAACGGCGAGGACTTTTGTGTGAAGTGTAATGTCATTGGATACATGTACATCGGACTGACATTTTCCCATCATAAGGAGACAGAGGAATTTATACAAATCTCGTGGTATCAATTCCTCCGCTCTTTCAGTGGAAATGTCTTTGCTGTCTATGCAAGGATTTACAGAAAGTCCTTCAACCTGTCGAATCAACGACCGTAGCTTCATGGCAGTTTGGAAGAGATCCATGTCTTCTGTTAACTCTTCTGGCATTTCTAGTTCTGACTCGATGGCTTCATCTCTGATTTTCTTCTTCATGATAGCAATTTTGTTTATTGTTAATTGAATGTTGATGGAGCTGCTGTACACAAGATCTGAACTGCGAGGAATAGAATGGAAAACAATGCCATTCCCAACAAGAGCCCAAGGGGCTTCAATATACGCCCGTATATCTGGAATTACATTGGTTCAAATTTCAAGGTTGTTTAATAGCCTTGATTCCAATTGATCTAGCAATCCAGAGAAAGGTCTACAATTTTTTGCTTATGAGAATGTAACATATATCACATCTTATATTGAATGATAAACTAAAATGAGCTTAACTCTTGGTAACTAGTTGACCTGGAAGCAAGAGCTGAGAGCTCACATATCCCACACTGAAATCGACATTAGTCAAACACAGGAAAATAATAGTTTTCCTGCAAATGGATTCCGTTCAGACGAGAGAATTTTTCATGAAGGAAGAAGAAAGTGATGAAGTAAACCTTTGTTCTTGAGTTAATAAACATGTGTGAAGTTCATAATAGACTCTTAGTAAATGTATGGTTTTTATTTCACAACAGTTTAACTAAATGAAGCGTTTCAAACATGGGAGACAACTCCACAGGACAATACCATATAAATGCAGGGGAAAGAACTTCGAATATTCCAACAATATTCCAACACATTTAGTCAGCTAAGCTTGATTCAGTTTTGAGGGACTGCGACCTAGACCTTTGACAAATTGATCTCATATGTATGGCTCCACTTTGCCATGCGAGTAAGGTATACTCAAAGTTTGGTACCAATCCATACCTTGAAACTAGAGCTATCGCATGCACAACAAATGTTAATGGATGAATGGACAGAACGCAACATCGCATTACACGACCTCGTCTTCGACAGGCATATGAAAATGTGACTTTTAATGATTTCTTGATTTTGGGGTCACAGTGACCTTGACCTTTGACCTTGACCTCAATTTTGGTACACAACACATCTTCTTCCTTCAATCTATCAATGCACACAAAAAATCATGATTTTAATGATTTCCTGATTTTGGGGTCACAGTGACCTTGACCTTTGATCTTGGCCTAAATTTTGGTACATGACAAACCCTCTCCCCTAAATATCTCAATGGACACAAAAAATCATGATTTTTAACAATTTCACGATTTTGGGGTCACAGTGACCTTGACCTTGACCTTGACTTACATTTTGGTATGTGACACATTGTGTCCCCCTAATGTATCTACTGACACAAAAAATGTTATTTTTAATAATTTCCTAATTTTGGGGTCAGTGACCTTTGACCTTGACCTAATTTTTGGTATGCATCACTTCATTTCTGCTTATTGAATCCACTCACAAAAAATTAGAATTTTTTAACGATTTCCTGATTTTTCGATCACACTGATCTTTGACCTCTGACCTTGACCTACATTTAATATGCAACACATCGTTCCCCCCCTAGGGCATCCACTCACCAAAAATTAGAACTGTAGATAGAAAACTGTCAACGATCAATGATTTCCTGATTTTTGGCAACAGTGACCTTTGACCTCGACCTCAATTTTGGTACGCGTCACATCGTCTCCACCTGGCGTATCCACTCACAAAAAATTGCAACTGGGGATAGAAAACGTTCACAGATATAGACCGAACACGAACACTTCAGTGATTTCCTGTTTTTTAGGCCAGTGACCTTTGACCTGTGACCTCGACCTTCATTTTGGTACGCGACACATCGTTTCCCCGTAGGGTATCCACTCACCAAAAATTGGAGCTGTGGATAGGAAACTGTCCCAGATATAGACCGGACACGAGAACCGGACAGACGGACAGACGGGACGGAAAACCGCCATCACATAATACGTCCGCCTTTTGGGCGGGCGTATAAAAAGTTTAATACAACGCTTTTTCGGACCTGTACGTTTGACTTGCTTCCTGTCCACACCTAGCCTGTCCACACCTAGGCTTTCCTAGCCAGAATTTCTTGGTATTTTTGAAGCAGAGTATCCATTTGAAATGCTACACCGTTCTCAAGCTCATCGCGAATATCATGTAACAAAATGATGAAAGCATTTCCATGTACGTCATCAGTTGACACACTTTGTTGTTTGTTGGCATTCATACTCGTCCTTCGCATTCGTGTTAAAGCATTTCCCAGACAGTTCTTATGATACTTCGCTTCCAGGGCGATAAGATCAACTCCTTGCACTCTTGGCGACAACTCTTCATCTCTCAATGTATTTGCAACTTGTTCAATGCTCTGTTGAACAGCAAAAGTGCAGACTTTCTGCAGCATTGCGTCGCCACGCTTTCTGTAGCAGCTGCAAAATATACATTTTGTTTTCTCAAATGGTTCGCTATGCGACCGTGTAGAACGGCAAGATGCTGTTTCACTCATCCCTGGTTGATCAAATGTTGATAGCCGTTTCTTGTTTGTGTAACTCTGATAACAGACGCGATGATAACTGATCGGTTTGATGAACCCAGTTTCATCCAAAAATTTACTTTTCTCTGCGTTTTTGTAAACCTCATCCTTGGTGTGTGTCAGACATTTATAAAGGGTCGAAACACCTTGTTCCTGTGGATTGACTAGGTTTACTGAGGAATCTTTTGTCATACATATTATACAGTAACTAACGGTATCTTCAGCCAAGTGTCTCACACGCTTGGCTGGAAAAGGTCCTAGATTAATCGACCTGTCCGTCATGGTTGGTCACAGGCGGTATCAGAAAATACAAAAACTCGACACACTATATTAACACAGATCAGAGTAACGATTTGCACAGTGAAAGCGATCACTAACTGTCCGCTCCTCTCTTCAACCGACCATGCCAGCTTATTCAGCTACGAAGAGAAGTCTTATCAGAATTTAAAATATAGCCCTACTTCAAAAGACAGTATTCAGCCGAGGTTAGGAGACAATTACCCACGATGTTGCTTTCGACGTTCATAAATATATACAGAACAATTATCTAACAATAACCAAACGTTTATGTGAGAGAATCTGCTCTCGGTATTAACAACGTTCCCATTAAAACACGAAAAAAGAAATCCCCATAATTAGGCAAAACAAATGAAGCAAAAAAGACGAACACTGGACACCATTATGGCAAAACAAATGAAGCAAAAAAGACGAACACTGGACACCATTATGGTAACCATAATGGTGCCCAGTGATCGTCTTTTTTGCTTCATTTGTTTTGCCTAATTATGGGGATTTCTTTTTTCGTGTTTTAATGGGAACGTTGTTAATACCGAGAGCAGATTCTCTCACATAAACGTTTGGTTATTGTTAGGTACTACCTTAGACAGAATTAAACACTATTTCACACAGCGAAAGCGATCACCAACTGTCTGTTCCTCTAGTCAACCGACCAGCTTAAATAGCCACTTACAGTTGCCTCATCAGCATTCAAATTATAGTTTAACTTGAAAGAACAACCCACGGCACTCAAACCTAGCTCAGTATTCGAGCTCCATGCGCAGCGTCACGAAATGTTTCATTCAGGGGCGGCGGAGGCTGCCCAAAAGTGAATACGAGCAATTCTTACAGGCAAATGAGCTTCCATGTGAGATAAGTAGGCTCAAGAGCCCGGATTTTTTTTTACTACAAACAACAGCGCCATCTATATATTCATCTGTGGCCATAAACAACAGCACCAATTTTTTCATTTTTTCTTCTTCGGATTATTTGCCCTTGACAGCGTTGATATCAACTTTACATAATGAATATCTGATCATGCACTGATTTACCCCCGGGTATTTTAATCGAGAAACTGTTCATTTAGTTATGCAGTAAACAAACGAGTTGTTTACCAGTTGGATGGTTGTCGATCTTTACGTTTGTAAGACAATTTAAACAAGAGCCCAAGGGCTTCAATATACACCCGTTTATCTGGAATTACATTGGTCCAAATTTCAAGGTTGTTTAATAGCCTTGTTTTAATAGCATTGATAGCCTTGTGCGTCTGAGAATGTAACATATATCACATCTTATAGTGAATGATAAACTAACATAAGTTCAACTCTTGGTAACTAGTTAACCTTGAAGCAAGAGCTGAGAGCTCACATATCCCACACTGAAATCGACAATAGTCAAACACATGAAAATAGTACTTTTCCTGCAAATGTTTCTCATGAAGGAAAAAGTGATGAAGTAAACCTTTGTTCTTGAGTTTATAAACATGTATGAAGTTCATAAAGGACCCCCTCCCTGTTAAATTAGTAAATGTATGGTTTTTATTTCACAACAGTTTAACTGAATGTAGCTGTTTCAAACATGGGAGACAACTCCACAGGACAATACCATATACATGTACATGTAGGGGAGAGAATATTCCAACCTAACACATAGTCAGATAAACTTGATTCAGTTTTGGGAGACTGTGACCTTGACCTGTGACAAATTGATCTAAACATTTATGGTTCCCCTTTGCCATGTGAGTAAGACATACCGGTACTCAAAGTTTGGTAGCAATCCATACCTTGAAACTGGAGATATCGCAAATGTTAATGGATGAATGGACAGAAGGCAACATCGCATTACATGACCTCGTCTTCAACAGGCATACGAAAATGTGACTTTTAATGATTTGTTGATTTTGGGGTCACCATGACCTTGACCATTGACCCACATTTTGGTATGTAACACATGTCCCTCTAATGTATCTACTGGCAAAACAAAGTTATTTTTAATGATTTCCTGATGTTGGGGTCACAGTGATCTTCACCTTTGACCTTGACCTAACTTCTGGTACAAGACACATCGTCTTCCCTCAATGTATCAATGGACACAAAAAAATCATGATTTTTATGAATTTCATGATTTTGGGGCTCTCAGTGACCTTGACATTCAGCCTTGACCTACATTTTGGTACGTGCACAACATGTTCCCCTAATGTATCTACTGACCCAAAAAAAAGTAATTTTCAATGATTTTTTTTATTATGGAGTCACAGTGACCTTGACTATTGACCTTGACCTAAATTTTGATACATGACAAACAGTCTCCACGAAAAATCATGATTTTTAACAATTTCATGATTTTGGTGTCACAGTGACCTTGACCTACATTTTGGTATGTGACACATCGTGTCCCCCTAATTTATCTACTGACACAAAAAGATGTCATTTTTAATAATTTCCTGATTTTGGGGTCACTGACCTTTGACCTTAACCTAATTTTTGGTATGCGACACTTCATTTCCGCCTATTGAATCCAATCACAAAAAATTTGTAATTTTTAATGATTTGCTGTTTTTTAGGTGACACTGACCTTTGACCTTGATTCTGGGGTCACAGTGACCTTGACCATTGGCCTGGATCTAAATTTTGGTATATGACAAAACCACTCCCCGTAATTTCCCAATGGACTCAAAAAATCATGATTTTTAACAATTTTTACAATTTCGGGGTCACAGTGACCTTGACCTTTGACCTTGACCTACATTTTTATATGTGACACATCGTGTTCCCCTAATGTATCTACTAACACAAAAAAAAATTATTTTTAATAATTTCCTGACCTTGACCTTGTGACCTTGACCTATTTCTTGGTATGTGACACTTCATTTCCCCCTATTGAATCCACTCACAAAAAAATTAGAAATTTTTGATGATTTCCTGATTTTTCGGTCACACTGACCTTTAACCTCTGACCTCGACCTACATTTGGTATGTAACGCATCGCTCCCCCCAAGGGCATCCACTCACCAAAAATTAGAACTGTAGCAAGAAAACTGTCAATGATCAATGATTTCCTGATTTTAGGCAAAAGTGACCTTTGACCTCTGACCTCGACCTTAATTTTGGTACGCGACACATCGTCTCCACCTAGCGCATGCACTCACGAAAAATTGCGACTTTGGATAGAAAAAGTTCACAGATATAGACAGGACACGAACACTTCAGTGATTTCCTGTTCTTTAGGCCAGTGACCTTTGACCTCTGACCTCGACCTTGAGTTTGGTACGCGACACATCGCCTTCCTGTGGGGTATCCACTCACCAAAAATTGGAACTGTAAACAGAAAACTGTTCCAGATATACGACGGACGGACAGACAGACGGACGGAAACCGCCATCACATAAAAATAACAGACGTCTGAAAAAGTTGGGGGGGGGGGGAAGGGGGCTACAGCTCCGCGGCCCCTGTCAGTGGTTTTGCTGAGATGTCGGACATGGCTGAAAATTTCAGGCATAGCTCTCCATACCCCGTCACACTATTATAAGTCAATTTAGCTTAAAACTATCCAGGCGCGTTCACTACAAAAATACTTTTTTTTTCATTATATGAGAAAACTGATGAATCTATCCGATATTTGGATACGGACCCTCAGCAAAGTCATCGTTTATTCGCCAATGTTTTTTTTTTGGTATTATGTAGGATCTCTGGTTACTGCCGATCACATGTATGGTAAAATATAGCATATTGACTAACAAATGACAAAGTTATGTAAATTTTAGTACGCCTACCTCATTCTTTTAATTCACTAAGTTTTTTACAGTGTCACCTCTTCAAACCCCGAAATCTCAGGTCTGACCGTGATACAAAATGGCAAACATGGTTTTCCTGGTACTAGAAAGGTATATCTCTCAAAAAAATATGCCAAACCTTTACTCACAGGGGGGTGCAGTAAAAATCGATTTTAAGCCTCTATCGAGAATTGGCTACTAGACTATGTCCCTTTGGATTGTGTTTCGCTCACTTGCACTTACAGGCGGCACCACCTGATGGAAAAAATCTAAATCTGGCCTCTGGACAATAATTTAAGAACTGCACATACATGTAGCATGCTTATCAAATTTGGTATGCAGACACAAGTACCATGCCAGGAGTTGTGGTTTGGGTTTGCATTTTGCATGCCATAACTCTCTGCTGTGCATCCAAACTCCAACACCCATAAAAACATCTTGGTTTAGACTGTTGAAGGGCTGAGGGGGTTGTACCACCTCTGGTGCCTCATGTTTTCTTTCTGATATTTCTTCACAAAATCTGATCTGTACAGCTGAGGATCATTATTTAAGCTAAACGAATAGTACATGTAGTTTCAGGCACTGAATTGTACGAGAAATGCAGCTTTCCGAGAACACCTCATTACAACCATGTTGAATTTAACTGTGAACATTTCCATGTACACCTTGAGCTTGCAAACAAGTTAAAGGTGAACTGCAAAGCTTTTAATTTTATCTAAATTGTACTAATAACAATATTTAAGTTATCCTGTTATAAATTCGTCTTGAAAACTTGCATCGCTTGTCTCTCTTGGTTTGTAGAACGTTATGACATTATAGCGGTCACCTTCATTCAAGTTTTATTTGAATGTGATGTCATGCTATGTCGGATGAATGAGCGAGGACCACTATAATGTCATGACGTTCTTGTTTTATGACCTATTGACAGAACATTGGAAAGCTTTTCAGTTCACCTTTAAAGGTTTAAAGGGTGGGGAGGGGGGCACAGGGAAATAGGTAGATGGGCAAGAAACTGAGGTGCATGCATGCAATCATTTCCTAGGCATGTTACTGTTGTTTATTTTTGGTTGTTGTTTTTTGTTTACTTGGGGGGGGGGGAGGGGGGGCGTTAATCACATCAATACCTACATGCATGTTCACCAAGTTACTTTAATGAAACGCCTTGCTCTCTGAGGGCCCTATCAAATGATGAAGACTCCACAGCAGCTTGAAGGACCAAAATGATGAAGGGTCATGTATATGCAACATGTATAATTGATCTCCATGTAGTGGGACTGTATCCGGAGTTACCTAACCCTGATTATTGCCTTCAGATTTCCCTTGACTCTTTTGTTCCAATCTGCCTGCAACAAGTTCTCCACAGTCCGAGTTGAATATTACGGTAGATGCCATGTTCTTTATGTCAGTCCAAGTACATGCGTAGTTGCCCAAATACATACAACATGGCGTCTACCGTTATATCGGGGAGGTCAGGGTCGCTGTGAAAACGGCTAGTGCACAGCTAATCACCACCACTGCAAACTTTAATAAAAGCGACAAGCATGGAGGAGAAGGAAGTAGCTTCCAGAAAATAACCAGTAAGAAGCATCAAAATAAACTTTCATACGATCAGGTTATAGCATACAGAGATCAATTCGGGAGTTCGGGTAGTCACTTGCGCATGCCCAGTGAAGAGCTTGGAGCTTGGCTCTGTTGACTTCCGGTGGCTATCAAATAATGGGCTGAACCGCTTTTCAAACGTCCAGAATTTATACTACAAGTTGCAAAGCTACAATTCTTTTAGACATGATAGCCATGACAGCCAGAATTTGGGCTATGTAATCTGAAAGAACAGCAGCTAATATCGCATGTTAATATTCAGTCTCATTGCATCTGGCTGGCAGTATCAACCGGAAGTCAACAGACCCATGCTCAAAACTCTTCACTCACTGGGCATGCGCAAGTGACTACCCGAACAAGTCAATACTCGTCGCTTGTGACTACCAACCGCAGGCATTATTGATAGGAACAGTTTCACTGTTGTTGTGGTTAGCATGCATGTAACCAGCCAGGATGGAACTTTCACTTAGCTTATCAATTAAAACAGAAGTTCATGAAAACTAGAAGTATGTAATGATGTATTCAGTATCATCATGTTACCCATTTTAGCGCATCCAGTTGAAAACATTGCCTCCTAGCGGGAACTGGCGAACTGCCAGGGGAGACAATTTTGGAAGGTCAGGAAACGACTCCTACAGACGCGAATGCAACCACAGCGTCCCAAGTCAAACCGCCAAAGGTGACGCAATGAATCATGGGCGTTTTATGAGAGAGTGTGACACTGCATATCATTGAAAATTATCAAAATCGCGGCTCGCCTATCTTACATGTACATGTAACTCCTCGTGGCGATGTTGGGTTGATTTATTTGTACTTCCATGCAAACAAAATATCTGTTGACTGTTAGTTACGAACACTGGTAACAATAATAATTAATTAATATATGCCTTCAGATTTATCCTGAAAGTCTATTCATATGCAAATAAAGCACTTCGCTAAATTGTCAGATGCGTTATTCTATGGATATTCGTTCTTCTTACACTCCTGATGCAAACCTCCCGTCATCAATAATATTTATTCAACGAAATGTAACCCAAGTTGATACATTTATTTAATGGAACAAGAGAACAGAATTGGGGAAGCCGAACTGAATGAACTTATCGTCACGAGCGCAACAGCTTTCTTCTTTCGTTTTCTTTTTGGGTCAAGCCATTACATATAATGGGCCTTGTGCTTCTAAATCTGGTAGCCAATCATTTGCCTTTGTGACCCCTTAGTCAAATTCCTGATAGTCCTTAAGGCACGCCTGCGTATCACGCAATATTTCTGTAGTATTTTGAGCTTCGGTTGTAAGAAAATCGAATGTTCATTGGTCGCCAGTGTTAGTTACGTCATAGAATGACCTCCCATGCTTACTGCGGAAAATTGAGGCTTATGACGAGTGGGTCAAAACATTCCTTTGAATTCGGCCTGATTCAAACTTGTTGTTGATATATTGTGTAAACATAAAGCCATTCGTATCACCAAATGTCTGTAGTTCGGACGGACATGATAGATCATGGATTTTGGGATTTTAGATGCACAATAAAAGAAAAAACCCATATATGGTGATATCCTGCCTAAAAGTTAGGGGGCCATCAGGTTAGAAGTAAAGCCAATAAATGAATTTTCCGCGTTATCTCCCAGGGTTTATAAGGTACCGTAGACCTGGGTCCCCAGAATAAATGAACTACGGCCATACTCGATTGTAATTCAATAAATGATTTTTGCCCATTTACGATATCGAACTAATGTGTAAAAAAAGACAACAGGAGTCGAAAGTACAGGTAGACCATCGTTGGGCAGAAGTTTGGATCTAACAAAAAAATGTTGACTGATGTCAGCACAACCGGTTTTCTGGGTGATCGTAGCATACGGCCAGACTGCATGCACCAGATAATTCCCATGATTCCTCAGTCCAAATTTAGGTAATTCAGCTGCCGACAATCGTCGACTAATAACGACTGCAAGCCGATTGGCGCACAGTGGAAAAATTGGATTCTGTATTGCGCAGATTTCACATCCTACAGTACGCCCAAGAATTAAACTGGTCACTGCTCGCGAAACGTTGGGTTCATCTTTCGCGAAACATTCACGAAACGTTCGCGAAAGCATGTGCGAAAGGTTGATAATAACTTACGATGATTTCATATTTATTTCATAGCTTTCGCGAAAGGTAAATACCTTTCGCGAGCGAAAGATGCGTCACGATCATAACTGACGTAAAGCGATCCGCATTTGACAAGACAAGATGGCAACAAATGCGGGAGTGTTGGATCTTCTTATCGGAACGAAGTTTGAACGAATTATGACCAGAATATGAACGGAGTTTGACCGAAACGAAATAATCGAAACGAAATGAACCGAACGGAGTGAGCAAAGTTTGGACTTCCTCCGCAGTGCATGGACTGCCCGCTGCTGCCGTTAAACTTTAATCGGCCGTACATGTTTGCTTGTGAATAAAGTTGGATGACCGACAGAATGGCTCAGAAACCCGTATAGTTAAATGTTTACAAAATGTACTGATTGTAATTTGTTTCGATAGATAAAGAAAATATGAAGCAGGTCTTTTTCTCCACTCCCACGGCGAAAAGCCCCACGTGGTCCAGATGTGCGAACTTTGACCCTGCAGAGCTATGCCCTTGAAAACAGCCGCACCACGTACTCATACCCGTGCGACGCATTTAAAGTGTGATCACCTACTGTTCACTTCCATAGTCTACCGAATTTGTGATTACAGATGAATTGATTTTCAAAATACTATAATAACAACTACATGGCTTGTTGTCCCAAGATTCTGTTATAGTCGGCGGCTTTTGTTTGCTTGTGAGACGAATGAATAATTTTTGTTGTACTCAGAATTAAGAGTCCCCCGCAACACATAACAACGGAATAAAATAACAACATTTCACATGGGGTACATGCAGATCTAATTCCCATTACGAAGTTAGAGTATATTAACCAATACAATAATAGTAACACTTAAAATTAAGCCTAGAGCTCAAATTAAAAAAAAATGAATCCCGTTTTGCGAGACATGAGAAAATTTAAAATACCACATACCTTGAAATGGAATCTTTAGTACTTCCGTTTCTGCTCTCTCGTTATTTATTATTTAAATATCTATTTTAATATCTAGCGCTGCAAAAGATCTTAATGAACGAAGAAATGTACCGTGAAATTTAAATGAAACATTGAGTTGATAGACAGCGAAATCCGAATGAGAAGCGGACTACAATTTCAGTCAATCAAAAATCGAAATGTAATCGGGTGGGTCTAACAAAAGGAAAAACAGTTGAGAAAATACTTAATTAATATTATCCTGGATGGTATTATAAAGATTCGTTTTCATCGAGGCGTACAAGGTACATTCCGAAGATGTTTTTCGTCCTCAATACAATTGTGTTGCGGAAACCTGTCGCTTATGTACGGAAGAGATCACGGTAATGAAAAAACTTATTAGCCCATTCTTCCTAAATATTTACATAATACTAAAAATTTGTCTAGACTAATGTGATAACAAACGAGAAGAATGCAAGATAATTTTACCGATAGCACAGAAGAATATATAAGATAAATATTCTGATCAAATATATTATTAAACAATTTTGAATAACTTTTTCTTTTCTCATATTGCCGAATGTTATCAACAGTTGATAACAGATCATATTGTGGAACGCAAATAGAATACAGATCTAGAGTGAATGGAAGAAATTCTTGCATAAAGCATTCACTTTTTGCACGAGAAAACCGGAATGTGAAATTGAAGACCGAATAGTTCCCTGCTGTTGACCTTGTTGTTTATCAGAGCGCGGACCTCGAAGAAAGCACTCTTTCGTGCAGACGTCGCGGAAAGATTTCATTCCAGAGCATATAAAATTATGTTTTTAGATCTAATATAAAGTTGATTGTAATAGAAAGAAGAAACATATATCTCTGTGAATCTGGGGATAATGAAGATCGATCTTCGTTATTTTCTTGAAGTTGGAAATCCGTGGCAAGTTGCCATTTTCAACTACTGTTCTCCGTGAAGGTAACCGACGATCGTTTACATTTATGAGAACGAACCGGAATGAACGCAAAAGTTTAAACGAAATATAACCAAACTGTGTCGATAGGTGACAAAAAATGAAATACAAATGAAAATATGTTTGATCACTATATCCAAACATGTACCATGCCGATTTATGTTCTTTTTGACGCGCTGGAGACTCGACACGTGGGTGTGAACGTTACTCCGTCGTCGTGATTTTATAGTTGCAATTCATTTGCAAAATTAGGTATATGGACCTAATTAATGCCATTAAAAACAAAACACACCAGCAAATGAAAAATAAATAGTTGATAGACAAAAATATAAACATTTTACGACATGTATTTCCTCAAACATCGTTCGCGTATTCCTTTCGCGAAAGGTTCAATTCTGACATTTTCTCACGAAAGGTATGGCGAGAGGTACTGGCGAATCGTTCGCGAAACGTTAGCGAACGGTTCGCGACATTTTTTGGCTATCCTTCGCGAATTTGACCAGTTTAATTCTTGGGTGTACTGTACATCACATGAAGCTTTAATCAGGTTAGAGCAAGATGCACATTTTAGCTATAATTGCTCATTTTCGCTATTATAGGCCATTTTAGCAATAGAGCGATAGCTAAATTGGGCAATAGCCTTATGTGAAAGTGCAAACATGTCCTGAGAAAAGTTTGCCATGTGCTCTCGGTCTTCGGATCGGCACTGAGCCGTAACATAATGAATTGATCTATGCAACATACCACTCTGTAACCCTCAAGCTTAACATAATTTAATCGACTAAGCATTTGAATTTAGGTCTCCGACGAAAGTCTGGATTTTAATCGGCATAAAATGCAACAAAACGACAGAATCTTACCACGTACTTCGCAGGTCTACACCATCCACTTCTCTCTCCTCCATGCCATGATGCCGGAAACTCCAGCATCAGCGCCCTCCTCTGGTCACAGCAACTGCAGTTGCCTCCCTGTTAAATCGCCGTCCATCCCTTCTCGGGACCTCCTATTGACTAAAATTTACCGGCTAAGCCCGCTAATTACAACGACATGTAATTCGACGCGTCAGTAATAAATACCGGTACTCTTACTATTCCGTACCATAATTTTTGCGGGAAAATCGCTTCACTCCAATTCGTCAATACTGAGTGACGCCGAGTTGTTTTCAACATGTTTTATGGAAATGAAAGGAGCTGGACAGAGAAAATAAATGGCAAGGGAAGTAGGCAAATACGTATTCTATCCAAACGATTACAAAGCGGTAGGTATTATTGTTTTTTATGAGCGCAAATCCACCCGAGGCGAAAATTTTGCGATAGGAAATTTCGGTTCAATGGCTGAACCCTACATAATCAATATTACAAAATTAAATATATATCATTAACTGAAAAGTTTCAATGATCTAAGTTAGTCCATACCATGTTTCGCTCTTGTGCCTGCGGTAGAAGGGAAGGGATTTCTGGTTTGGTTGTCTTTATAAAGCAAACCAGTGCACAATAAAGTGTACCAACTGCTTGCACGGCAATCCCGTGTATTAAGATGCAAATATTCTACACGAGTGTCGTGTGTTACGCAAGGAATTCGTGCCAACTTTGATTTTGGCATTGGGACTGGGCTAACTTTTTCTGATGGACAATTTCTCGGTCATTAATTATTTGCATTTATTGTTTTTCCCCACTCGTGCGCCCATCCGTGTTATCATGGTTATAGATAGATTTTGTTGCTATTCTCTGAACTGCGTAAACGCAATCAGTTATGTGCAGTCCTTCATGTAACTTCAACTAGAATGCACTGCTTCATGTTGGTGTGTGTGCAATTTTATTAGCTGACAAGTAACGGCAAATGAAATAATTGTATATTCTAGGAATATATGTTTTGCAGGGATTTCATGTCGTCGTGCGAAATATAGGATTCTCCTTGCAGCATGTAAAATTTTGTTGTTTTTTTTCTTTAAAACATGTTGAAAACAACTCGGCGTCACTCAATATTGAGGAATTGGAGTGAAGCGATTTTCCCGCAAAAATTGTGATACGGATATAGTACGAGTAATTATTACTGACGCGTCGAATTACATGTCGTTGTAATTAGCGGGTTTAGCCGGTAAATTTTAGTCAATAGGAGGTCCCGAGAAGGGATGGACGGCGATTTAACAGGGAGGCAACTGATTAAGCAGTTGCTGTGACCAGAGGAGGGCGCTGATGCTGGAGTTTCTGGCATCATGGCATGGAGGAGAGAGAAGTGGATGGTGTCCGCGAAGTACGTGGTAAGATTCTGTTGTTTTGTTGCATTTTATGCCGATTAAAATCCAGACTTTTGTCGGAGACCTAATTCAAATGCTTAGTTGGTTAAATTACGTTAAGCTTGAGGGTTACAGAGTGGTATGTTATAGATGTCATTATGTTACGGCTCAGTGCCGATCCGAAGATCGAGAGCACATGGCAAACTTTTCTCAGGACATGTTTGCACTTTCACATAAGGCTATTGCCCAATTTAGGCTTAGCTATCGCTCTATTGCTAAAATGGCCTATAATAGCTAAAATGGCCTATAATATAGCTCCGGTGTAGCCTTGTTCCATACTACGTGAGAACAAGGCCCCGGCTGTAAACCAGTCACCAGATCGAGTTGTTGGGAAATTGCCGTACGGGCAATATTTGCCGAACCAATTGACCATAACCAATAAAATAATTCGATTCTATGTCCACTTACCTTTCATAAAAATCCTTGTTTATGAGTGACCGTCCGTTTTTAGCTTGGCAAGAGATCGAAACTCGGACGAGGGGGGTTAAACTGTCCATGTAAAACTTATCGATGTAAAGATGGCGGAGATGTGGACAGTTTTACCCCCCTCGTCCGAGTTTCGATCTCTTGCCAAGCTAAAAACGGACGGTCACTCATAAACAAGGATTTTTATGAAAGGTAAGTGGACATAGAATCGAATTATTTTATTGGTTATGGTCAATTGGGTCGGCAAATATTGCCCGTACGGCAATTTCCCAACAACTCGATCTGGTGACTGGTTTACAGCCGGGGCCTTGTTCTCACGCAGTATGGAACAAGGCTACACCGGAGCTACCTATAATAGCGAAAATGAGCAATTATAGCTAAAATGGGCATCTTGCTCTAACCTGTTAATAGGCAGGCTGGTGGTTCTACATAGTCTAAGTGATCCTTACATACTTCTAGTTTTCATGAACTTCTGATTAAAAATGTAACTTTTTATTGTGAACTTTTCATTCGGGGATAGTGGATACAACACGAGAGTGCATATGGAATTCGGAGGTAGGGCATCGCTGTGACATTTATTGTTGTTGTCGTGTGCAGGTGTGGCACACAGGGACGAGATTAGATTGCATATACATACCCATCTCACACTGTGAGATGGGTATGTATATGCAATCTAGTAGAATCTCGTCCCTGTGGTGTGGCAGGTTGATATATATCCATACTGATCTGATCAACGGAATCCCAGTTTTCGATACCAAGGTGAAAGATAAAAATGTAACACCAATCAAGACTCTCCAAAGCAAATCCCTTCGTGCATGGTATAAAATAAAACAGAAGCTTTGTTCTAATAGTGAAATGCCCACAATGTCACTAGCCTACAATAAGTCCACCATTTGGGCGTTGCTAGACACCATCTTCTAAATATTGGAACAGGGACCGCGTGCGTGTATCATTATGTCATAACCATCATCCCTATCATGTTTAGTACAACTGAAAATGGTACTGGAAAGAAACTAAGGACTTACGGTAGTTTTAAGACAGAAATTTCTCTTTCTAACTATTTGAAAACAGTTAAACAAAGGAGCCACAAAAAAGCAATGTCTTCTATTAGGCTAAGCTGCCACTCTCTAGAAATAGAAAGGGGGCGTTATAGGAAAGAAAAAGGTGTCCGTATTCCTAATCAAAGATTTTGCCCTTTTTGCCCAAGTTTGGTTGAGGACGAAGTCCATTTCCTTCTTGACTGCAAAATTTATGACCATCTTCGATCCTCCTTGCACACCGCCTTAAGCCTCGATTCTAATGGGAATATTAATTTCTCTGATCTAAGTCGAATCGAGCAATTAGCCCTGCTTTTTGACCCTCCCTTGAATCTAGCCCCTTTAATCGCTAAACACATTAGCATGTGTCTGGAGGAACGTGGAAACTAGATAGGGTGGACCACTTCCTTGTGTATCATGTATCTAATGTTACTGCTATAAATGTTTTACACCACTGTCTCTGTTGCGGAGGAATATATTGAAGGCCAGTGGTGGGTGATTGGAGTATGATACGTGTTTGGTTCCGCTGTGAATTTGATTTTAACTCAAGGCCTAATAAGGAGTTGCTAAGAGGGACTATTTGGGTGCCTGTGCACCGCTTTCTGAAAGCAGAGAAAAAGGCCAAAATTGTGACGTCATTTGTACGAGTGCGCATAACTCAAAATTTCGATGGGCGACCCCCGTCAAGAAGCCTGTCCGGTTGTAGCAATTGAATAAAGGTACTTCTTGCCGAAATATGGGAGTCTAGACTTAATTAATCAATCGGGGAGATGCAATTACGTTAGCAGCTTAATTTTAATAGTGGGCTGGACCCTATGAACATGTCCGTTACAACTCTGTAACGCTTCGCCACAGTCTACTACATTTGGGTCCCCTACACCATGCGTGTTGATGATCTTACATGAGCTTATGTTGATGGTTGATGGGCCTGCCAATGTCACCAAAGGACGAACACACCCTGCATACCAAACGGCTGCTCCAACTTCCGCCGGAGGGTCAACTTCCGCCGGAGGGAAGATCGTGCAAAATGGTAGGACAACTTGTTGGTTTTTACGTTGATATGTCAGAACCATACCCTATCAACAATATCAAATTGTCTCAATCGTTATATGGTACGTTTATTTAACTAGCTGACGTGTTTTTGAGAACGGGATAATTCTAAATAGACAATTACATCCATTAGAAGCCGAATCTAGAAACCTTTCTTAGAAAAACTACATCAAATATGCATTTTATCTAATTAATCAAGAATATACCTACGATCGTTATGTAAAACGAGGTTGCCTTTTAATGGCAAGATGATATTTATATGTGAAAAGGAAGAATTTTGATGATTTTAAGACGCATGAATTTGACCTGTGTGGAAGTGGTGATACAACATACGGCGGAGTGAGATCTGACTACCGCCGGAGTCAATAATAATATGATACAATTACCGCCAGAGTACCACTGTCTCTTCTTGGCCGAGCTAAATGAATGTACCGTCCTCACTCAATACTGAATCCATCGAACGAATGAAAAAGATACTATTTTAAAGCGAAATCTACTGAGTTAAACACACCATTTACACTGCGAAAAATAGTGTTGTTTTAACACAACTTTGTGCTAAAATGGCTACAACACAAAATGTTTTGTGTTGAAATCAACATGGTTTTGTGTTTAACTTAATATATCAACACAAAATTGTGTTGAGTTCAATACAAATTAGCGTTCATTCTTACACAATTTGTGTTATTTTCAACACAATTTTGGTGCTAAAATGGCTTCAACACAAATTTTTTTTCGCAGTGTATGGTCTGAGATCTAAATCTGGCTTGAACCACAATCTTTAGGCCCAATAAAAGGACGTTCCTCACCCTAAGAAATCATCATCAGAATTTCACCAAATTTTGCACGGATGTACCTTGGAAATATACAAATTCATTTCAAGAAAAACATTACTAAGTCATCGAACTCACTTTCAAGCTCATGGCGCCCTATGGGGCGTTTTTGTCTAATTTGTAAAAAAAAAAATGATGAAATTTTAATTGTACGATTTTGCTCCAAAAATTGTCACACACCACCGAATATCAATGTGCGCTGCTCATGTTCACATGGTCTTTGTCTTTCAGACTGGACCATTTCCATCTGAATTCCATGATAATTTGCTCATGGAATTGTCTGACTGTTAAAGCCTATAGCTAATTATTCCCATCCAATAATGGGGTCACCGAACTCGTTTGACTTCTAACATCGTTTGACGCAGATTTCCTCTAAAAGTGGCCGGAAATCAATTGACGTTGCTATGGCGTGTGCTGTTATCAGCGTGATCGAAGGGAGACTACCTAATGCAACGTCATTTGGCATTTGCGCTATAAATACATGCGCGACGTTGTGCGCATCAGCAAAGGTGGGGAACGTCTTTAAACTAAATCCACGGAGTTAAACACACAACTCCTCGTCATTTATGGTCTGAGACCTAAATCTCGCTTGAATCACAATAGTTGGGCCCTATCATCGCCTGGATCCGTTCTAAACATAAGGCCTACCAAAGAAAGCCAGTCATAAATCAATGAGACTAAACTCGCACACGCTATACGCTGACCATATGTTGACCTCAGGCCGCTGTCCAGCATATTCACTTTCGTCCAATCAGACACAACCGTAGGTGTTCAGCCTACCGTGACTCCGACAAAAAGCTGAATTTCGCTCTCTTTCAAAAGTGTTTTGACGTAAATTCTCATATTTATTCACAATTACAATTACATGAATTTTTCAGGTAAACATTTGTCTTTCTGGTGAGGGGTAAATAAATGTTTCATTGGTAATGCAAGAGGGTGAAATCAATCGATTTTTGTAGACCTATGCTGTCGGTCAAGGCATTCTCCCATTCTTTTAACATGGAGAAGGGATTCACACTACTACTTCGGTTAAATCGAATTTAGATCCGCCAAATAAAATCATAAATTACATTAATTTGTAGCATAGGGAAGGTGATATATTGCAGAAACTTTGTAGGGGTAAATACGTTTGGGGGAACCTATATTTATTCAGATATAGCAGTTTATAATCGGACCTCCCATCTCGAACAATGCTAAATTTGGACCGGTTGGAGAGCCGTACGTGAGCCGGAATGTCAGTGCGTGTGCACGCCACGCCCGCGTCTGGGTTTCTTGCACATGCCGTGGTTATTTTCAGTCATTATGTTATTATTGTCTCGTCACATTGTTCGCATCACTGCTTTGATCTTCATCATAGTGTAACGCTAACCTAGTGAGTTGCCACCTAGCTTTATTACCTAATTTTTCCATAAATCGTGTAGTTTAAACAATTCAATAAACTCAGAAATTTTTATCTATTACGGTACTTCTTGTTCAGAAACGCTTAATGGTGCTTTAAGGATAGCTGTCCCTTTAGAGGCAGTTTTTGCACCCCATGACCATTTGTCGTCAGTGTCAATAAATATACAACATAACCATAATAAACTATATATTTTATGAAAGTATACATCGTAGGGATTCCAACTATATGATTTATATAACTGACGCTGCTACTGTGTAGAAAATATTTCAATTTTAACAAATTAAAATGAAAACAGTAGCGTCCATTTTTCAATTGAAATTTCATGAAAACTGTTGGTCTTGTTTCAACTTTGATGGTATACCTTGGTAGGAGACAATTCGAACTAGTAAACTTTATCTCATTTTTTTTAATTTTTGCCTGGTTTTGTTTTTATAACTATTTTACTAAAATAAATTGAAAAAATGTACTTTTTTACGGTCGTTTGTCTTAAAAGTTGGATAATTAAAAAACGAAGCCGACCTTACAAAAGTGAGATAAGGTTTTCTAGATCACCTTATAAGTAACAAGCATGCCAAATTTCAAAAGCGTAGCATGGATACTTTTCGAGAAATAAACGTTTGAATTTCGGATTTTGTACAAAAATGAAAGGATAGAAATCGGGCAAAATGTGTCCAGCTATCAGCTGATGAATTAATCCCTATTTTTTGCTTGAATTCTATTGTCAAATACATTTTTAATCTGTCTAATGAGACCTACTCGAATTCCTGTTTATTCTGGATAACTATTACACTAAGTTTTTTTCATCAAGTCGGTTTAAAGTCCAATTTAAACTTTAAAAACCTGCTAAAACTTGTTCACACCTGTGTGGATTACTTCACGGCGGGTGTCTGAGTGAAGTGTCACTGTCATAACTAGAAACAAAAATAAGGATGTTTGCATGGTTTTGATCAGAAGGGGTACATTAATGTAAATAAGTAGGACTAATAGATAATTAGCTTACCATAATACTGCGGAAATGAGTTTTGGAAAAGGAAATTTAACAGACAAAAAAAATAGTAGCCAAGCCCAAGCTAAGGCAATCTGTTTAATTGTTCCAGGGCCTCGGAAACTAAATTTTCAATCCTAATATTAAAGCACTTCTATTTATAATTTTTATCTCATTTTTTTTCACCAAATGTTAGAGGAAGTAGTGAATATTTGAATGAAGTAATAAAAAAGTGACAAATTTTGACCCTCTAAGGGTATAGCTATCCTTAAATAAATGCTCTCAAAAGTGTTTGAGGGTTATCCGATACCTAGACTGTATCTGACGGATACACATTCGCAACATTCTCACGGCGTCAGATTGTATACCTCATACTGTCAGAAATATCGCTGTTTCATCGACAGTTTAGGGGGTGACAAACTGCTGATGAGAACACTTAGGCCAATACACGAGTTGGCACGATGGAGCGTAAATGTCGAGGATAAAATTAGTGATGATCATGGCTATTTCTGCATGGTTAACATATAATAAAGTGGCCTGATCGTGTACATACACAAACGCATAGAGATTAGATCCTCCGGCGGTAATCATATCTTCGAGACATGCTCCTCCGGCGGTATTTGTATCATATACGAACATGCATGAGCTAGAAAAACTAACAGTGACCGAAGTAGATTGAACTATTTGAAACTACAAGCTATCAGCCTGCTGTTAAGGAACTACTCTTCATATATCTATAACTTATTTGGCGGATGATACACAAATAGATGATTGTTTAAGCATCTAATCACTGTTATGTTGCAATATAGCTCTTAATGTCAGATAAAATGAATTGTAATTAAAAAATAATACAAGGACGAGTTGAAAATTTCACACGAATTGCTAACACGTCCCCTTGAGAACATTTTCTCATTACATTTTCGAGTACTAAATACGTGAAAACTACCAAAAAATTAAAAATCTGAACTTACTTAGCTTCTCAAATTTGAAATTTCCCTCCGGCGGAAGTTGACCCTCCGGCGGAAGTTGGAGCAGCCGTTTGGTATGCAGGGTGTGACGAAGCCGGGAATCCGCCAAACGAGAAAGTAACGTCCCTGCATGTGGTGCATGATAAACAAAAATAAACGATGAAGATTATTTTAAAAAAAAGAGGGTAAGCTGCTATGTTGGTTTCCTATTATCCGTCTTGTAGGTTTCATGTTCCGTCAATATCTTAGAAATTCCGATTTAAAGAAAAGATAAGAGAGGAATACGCAATCCCTTTTTTAAGCTGCCAGTATATTTCTCGGGCCACATTATGGGAGCTTTAAAGATGCTTTTTATAATTTAGAAAAATATGTCCGCAATTGTTGTACGAGAAATTAATCAATAAAATCACCTTGCTTGCAGTGGATTGTTAGCTTTCCATTTCGGGAAAAACGCATTACGCAATACAAGATTCGCGATGGTTTGAATCAAAAATAATAAAAAAAGTCAAAAGAGATCAGATAGATCAGAATTCATTGCACAAATTATATCATACCAGCGGTTAAAACGTGCAGACGACATACATTTTAAGGGACACAGGACAAATGAAAAAAAAAAAAGAACAAAAAGTTACAATAAAGAAAACACATATCGGTACCAGTAGTATATAAAACCCTTATTCTTATTCATTTGGTGGCTCAAAAGGTGTGGCTGATCGCGGAGTGACGTCACGTGGTGCTGACGTCACTGACGTCACATCCGGTCAAAGGATACATCCGGGTCAAAGGTCACATCCGGGGCAAAGGTCACTTCCGGTGACGTCCGGTAACGCGAACAAGAGTGATCTCCCCCTACATAGAAGATACCAGTGATTCCAATGTTAATCTATGCGAAGTGGACAATATTCAACCTAATGCGACACCCACCCATGGTCATTTGCGGTATAGGTTGTGGGATCTTGTTTGTTTCGCCTTGCCACATAGAACACGATGGGATGGGTCTCGAAGCCAAGCGGTAATTTTTTTTTAAAAGTCACTGTGCGCATGCGCATTGGGCAAGTAGCGCTGGAATGGGTGTTTTGGCGCCCCCAGTGGTCCGATTGAGTCGGGTGAGGTATCAGTGTGAAGCACTCGTGAGGGAGCATCCGAATGGATGGATGTGACGTGGAACTGACGTCATTGGACTTTTTGGGGCCGAGGTGGACCACTAGTGGTCCGATTGGGTCGTATGAGGTCTTATTTTGAAGCTTTCGTGGGGGAGCGTCCGAAGATATGGGTGTGGGGTGGAACTGACGTAATTCTGCGCATGCACAGACAGGGAGTTATGGGAAAAGAGCATGGGAAGGGACGTTTTGGGGCCGAGATGGACCTATGATGGTCCGACTGGGTCGTATGAGGGGTCATAGTGTAGCATTCGTGAGGGTCCATCCAGCTGGATGGGTGTGAGAATAGCGTCTATCTGCGCATGCACAGCAGAAATGGGTATTTTTAATGGACGTTTTGAGGTCGAGATGGACCCACAGTGGTCCGATTGTCTAGTATGAGGCCTTATTTTGAAGTTCTTTTGGGGTAGCGTCGGATTGGACTGGTGTCTAGCCCGGTTTCATCATTCTGCGCATGCAGAGTCTGACCGTAGTAGAGAAAGCAGAAACCCAGTATATTTGCCCTGTGACCTTTGTGGACAGTTGTTCGGTAACGAATCCATCCCTATAAGTACAGACACAACCACCACCGGGCGGTAACACCACCGGGCGGTAACACCACCAGCACCACCACCACCACCAGGCATTGACGCCCGGTGGTAGTGGCCTGCCTGCCGAGAGAGGAAGGGTGGCTTAGTGGGTGTATGTAAATTTAGGATTGGGTTTGAACACAAAGCGGAAGATCAACACGTTGATAAGTGTTTATATAGTTTATTATCCCCTCCAGTACATCATACCCACGCTGAGGAAACCGCGTTGGCTATATTTACAATTCAAGTATGCTCTTGTCCAATCAGATGCCGTCCTTTCAGAATGTTCAATCTTCGGTCATGTTCGCTCTGATCCGTATGTTCTAATTCTCGTCGGACAGTCCAGGATATTGTTCAGGCAGCATGTCCCCAAACTATTGTTCGCGAATTCTGATCGCATTTCCAGGTCCTCGGTGGGTGGTAGCCCCATATCCTCTTCCAAGTGACGCTTGGTTTTTATGATGGACCTCTGCGTGGGGTCGCCTCTCATTTCGAGCGCTAGCAGGGTATACTGTTCATAGATCATCATAGCTGTTTTCCTGATGGTGGGTCGCATTTAGATGTACGTCTCTTGTAAGTTATCCTGTCCGGCGTCCTCGATCGCTGCAGTGTGATTTTTAATAGCTGCTCTCACAATACGATCCCAAAAAGGTAGGTGCATCCTCACTTCCTTGGGATGTAGGCTGACTATCTGAGATCAAGCTCTCCGTATTAGTAAATAGACTCTCAGCAGTGTCTGTATCAACCTCCTCAGTGGGCTTCTCGGAGTCTAGATGGAGAGTCTTCTGGTGTCGCATCATATCGTAATGTCTGGTGAACTTGCGTTCGCACTCAGAGCATGTATAACCCATGTTGATGGTTGAACGTCGAGTGTGCCTGCTTTGGGAATACATTTGCTTTTATAGACAGTAACGCCCGCTAACGCCCGTCTCAATACCTTAACGTCCTATCCCAACGGCTTATGCATTGTCGATCATTATTGGACGACATCATTAGTTTGAAGGTTGAAGAAGATAATTTCCTGCAGGGTCAGCAGTTTCTCCGTTCTCTACCACTTGCGCCTGCAGAGCTTGAGCCGATTTCCCGCGTCGTTCGTTGTAGTGTCCTTACATTCGTGGACGTGCCAGTAACATCCATAAAATTGAAACACCGTAGGACGGTCGTGGATGAGAGCAAATCCATCGACGGCGAGACGGCGATCACCCACCCGCTTTTTCGTGGCATTGATTTGATGGCATATAGAAATGCCGCGTCGATGGGCTTCCCAGTCCAGCCACTGGTCAGCGAGATGCATGTACGGACCGGGACGTTGCGGCTTAAACGCTGGCCTTTCGCCAACCAGCGTTTATATGGCCGGTTCGCATAGGTTGTGCGAGCGACCACAATTAGAGCGCAGTGGCATCGAATCCAATAATTTTCGCACACACTTTCTCTCCTCGAATGGTTGTGACGTCCTTTTCGTGATATCGGTGAAATATGAGGCTAGGGCCGCCCACGATGTTATTCCGCAAACAATCATCTTTTTGCTACATCAGCGAGAAGTAGATGGGTAAATCTTGACAGAGATGCCGTAGGGCCACTCTAAGTAAACTAAAACACTCCTTGAAAATGTCGACGTGCATCTCACGACAAAAGAGCTGGGACATTTTCTCGGCCGCCTCAAGAAAAGGGATCCCATCCAGGTTGTTTTTGAAGCCGAGGAAATCTCGCTAGGTCTGCATGCCTTCCTGGTTTCATACCTGCTGAAGTTCCGCTTCTTCAGAACACGCTTCTTCTGAACACGCCTCTTGCTTTAGATCGTTGAGAAAATAGTCCCGGGCGGTAAATGAGTTTTCTCCAAGTGGTCGAGAGTAGACATATAGGTGTAGGGAAACCGGCCTTAGTGGTCCGATTGAATCGGGTGAGGTATCAGTGTGAAGCACTCGTGAGGGAGCATCCGACTGGACGGATGTGACGTGAAACTGACGTCATTGAGATTTTTGGGGCCGAGGTGGACCACTAGTGGTCCGATTGGGTCGTATGAGGTCTTATTTTGAAGCTTTCGTAGGGGAGCGTCCAAAGATATGGGTGTGGGATGGAACTGACGTAATTCTGCGCATGCGCAAACAGGGAATTATGGGAAAGGAGCATGGGAAGGGACGTATAATTAGAAGAGAGATATATCAACCGTTACTTCGATAAACCTGGAGCCATCTCAGATAGTTGTCAGGAAGGGACGTTTTGGGGCCGAGACGGACCTATGATGGTTCGACTGGGTCGTATGAGGGGTCATAGTGTAGCATTCTTGAGTGTCCATCCAGCTGGATGGGTGTGGGAATAGCGTCTATCTGCGCATGCACAGCAGAAATGGGTATTTTTAATGGACGTTTTGAGGTCGAAATGGACCCACAGTGATTCGATTGTCTAGTATGAGGCCTTATTTTGAAGTTCTTTTGTGGTAGCGTCGGATTGGACTGGTGTCTAGTCCGGTTTCATCGTTCTGCGCATGCGCAGTCTGACCGTAGTAGAGAGAGCCGAAACCCAGTATATTTGCCCTGTGACCTTTGTGGACAGTTTGTAAAATATCGAATGAGATAATGAAGGATTTGGGCTCATTTATACTTTGATCAGGTTATTATATAGAAAATCATATATATATCTATTCGAGTGTCACATTTACCATAATCAGTTTTGGAGGTTTGCTATTTTAGTCCAAATGTCAATTCACGGTTTTGATCGGGACGTGTATATACAGTACAGTATATTAGAGTTGGGGGCATATCACTAAATCGAATAGAAGCTAGGAAACTGCCCCACTCTATGCACTTGAGTGGCCAGGAAACACCGACAATTGAAGTTGGTTGATAACAGGCTAATGGTATCTGGTAGTGTGAGAGGTTTGGCACTTGAGATTAATTGGTACTCGAAATATAACTTGATTTACATTGCATGTTGTAGAAATGAAAATAGATAAAGGTCTTCTAGTTAATATGATAAGCTATAGAGCCTACATTAATATTGTACGGTATCAAAGTGATTAGAACAGGCCAGCTGTGTTTGGATAATGATCGATGCTCAAGTGGTCATTCCGGCAGTGTCGTTAATTAACGGTTTGAGTTGTGAGAAAATGAATTTTCTCACAGATTGGTGTTCAAGTACTTTGTTTACTCAGCTATATTTAAGCCGAGGTATATTACAATGAATTTAGGCAGTAACATCTTTGCTTCAATCTGTACAGACGTTTTCGGTTATTATGTGATCTGCTGTACTTGTCTATGTTGTGATGCAAAGTAAACAACAAATAACTTCTATGTATCTCAACGAGTTGTCTTGTGGTTCTTCGGATTGACTGAAGACGAACACTACGGAAAAAGGGTTATGTGGAGAAGATCCCCGTGTCTTATCACTTCCACGTAATCAACTGATAGATAGGACGCAAAAATTCTACATTGGCGCCCAACGGCCGGGCACTACAAGACGAGACAAGTATGGCAGATCAGGCCGTGCAATTTCAAGATCTGCAGGCCATAGCACAGGGCGTAACAACGTTAGTGAACGCCGTGCGTGCTGATGTGAACGCTCACGTGGAAGGGCGATCATCTCGTTCAGATATGTTGTCTGACGAACCAGTACCAGTGGAGGTCGATACCTCCAGAAATCCTATCGACCGGTGGATGAAAGACACACATGCCGTTAAAGATATGGGTCCCACGACAGAGCTATGAATCTCGGGATATCCGACTTGAGGGTATCGAACTGTTGGACTGTGCCATCGTGCCACGCCCCTTGGACTTCTCAACTTTTCTCCAATCTACCATCATGTAGTTTTTGCGAACTTTGACAGCGTGCTGCAAACGATTGCGTTTGGCACTTTGTGTTCCAGAAAAGGTAAAATGGGCCTTTGGGACATGCTATTAATTTGACGCGGAACTGTACGACGGTGTTGGATTACGGCGGAGATGCCATGGAGATGTGGGCTACGGCAGCAGTTCAGTAGGCTTGATGCCTGTAAAAACAGATAAGTTTTCTTCACACCTTTACCCTTCCCTTCTTGCATAATATTAAGGATGTTTGATGTCATGACACGGGCAGGTGCCAACCACGCCTGGCACCCAACGACATGGACACGGGCAGGTGCCAACCACGCAGGGCACCCAACGGAGATGCGATCGAGGAGCCTTTGTCAACGCCCACCAATTGATCGACGAAGCGTCCGGCCCCATCATCGACAGTGACCGACGAAAATATGGACCAGGACAATCAGTTTGAACTCGAAATTTGAAAAAAAAAAATCATTTGTTCGATTTTGCATGAAAATGTGTATTTTCATATTATCTTCCTTGGTGACGTGACAGCGTGTACCAGAAACCTATGGACCGAGTCCATTCCGTGGAACAATATCTACAGGTACAGTTTGATTCGTTTCATTTAACAGAGCATTATGGCCGTAGTGATTGAAAAAATAACTGTGTTGTGATATATTCTCTGCCTGGACTTCCCTGAACTTTCTGTCTGACGTTGTGAAGTTCCCACTGATTGACAATAGTGCGTGTGATGAACAGTATGTAATTTACAGGAATGGGGCATGCCCTTACGAACTCAAAGACAATTTACTCTGATAACTTTCTTGGAACATTTTGGACTGAATCCTCAATCAGGTTGGTAACATGTATTGAACAATCATGTTATATATATGCCATAATCGTGCCTTATATGAATTGTTGACATCTCTCGTATATTGTGCATGTTTTGTTTAAGTATGGATAATACTGCATGCCCAATGGTGAAATTGGTAGATTATATGAATTCCTTTGTGACTGGTAACTTTAGTAAATTGCAGATTGATAAATCTAGCCTCTGAAGTTTGTACGATAATATTGTGAAGTAAATTTAGTTCCACAATGATTTTTATGTTATTAGGATGTTTTTCGCGATTAGTTGCCATAAATGAGTTAGCGGGTAGGCTAAAACACGTAACGTAATATTGGCTAAATAGAACTAAAATTATCGCGTACATGATCGACAGGTCCTAAGGTACACTGGGTACATGTAAGTACTAGTGGTTTGAAGTAGATACTATGGAAGCCTGTTCGTATTCTTTGACGAACCTTCATAATTCCCGATTCGGCTATGAGAGCCTGGATGTCGTGAAGTTTTGTGATTAGTTGTTTATTTTGGATCCTCAGATATAAGTCTAAGATAGTGGATGACAAATTGGTTTCAATTAACGCGTATTGACAACTTAGTTAAGTGTCATACATATTAGATCCAGGTCAACCATGAACTTCTAGCTTTCGTTGTGAGTAACACGTAAAGTCCAAATGTTAACCTTTGCGGATGGAGTACCATATATTACACTAGCGCAGGCGATGCTGGAGAAATCCGATACTTGTGTGACAGTTATGGAAGACTGTTTGAGACATAACCGCAGAATAATTGTGTCTGTGGTGAATATTTTTTGTTTTTGTTTGTTTGTTGCGACAATATTGAGATGCCCTGTAGTGGTATGAGTTGAATAATGCGCGTTATTATTTTGTTGTTAGGGTCAACATGAACAGTGTTAACGTTCTGACCAGTTGCAAACGTTGAGTGGTTAAAGAAAAGTTTTGATTGAGCATAGGTGCAAATGAGTCTTTCATTTTTGACTAACGATAACGACCTAGCCTTTTGATGAATAACTGAATTTTGTTCAGACGTGGAATCAAATTTTGATTCAGGGCGCGATGCGGCCCATGCTTGTAGAGATGTCGCGGTGCGTGATTAAGGTTTGAAAACTAAAGAATCGGCAAGCGATGAGATTTTGACACGTTAGATAAGCGTGGTGATAAATAGTCGACTAGTGGTGGAAGATATGATATCGTTCTGATTTAACTTTTGAGGGTGCTCAGATTGAGTCTGTAAGGATATTAAATGACGAGCTGGTAAAATTAACGAGTAATAGCGATTTATTTCAATTACATTACGTATTGTATCCAGATTGTAGGTCAATATGTCTAGACTTCCGAATGAGTAACATTATCCCCTTGGAATGAGTTAAATAGAGCATCCTGACAGGCAGTTGTCAGTTGAAGTGACGTAGCTACATATTAGTTTTGTCCCAGGTCCGGCCGGCCTGTGGATTTGATTTTCGCAACCTTCGGTTGATATTATATTGGAAAAGTGAGTTAAATGTCATCCCGGCAGGATGGACATTTAACTTCCGGTGGGGAGGATATGTGAAATTTCAAGTGAATGTTAGATAGAGGAGTGCACGCCTTAAAAGCATTTATTTGGTTTCATATTCCCTGACCATCTTGGTTTATTTTAACCTAGTATTGATTCATGATTTGATAATTTCGCTTTTGTTTGTCTTGCTAATATAACACTTGGAACATGTCAATTGATCTTTTCATTTTTTTTATTCTTTGGTATCTGATATATCTATTTTTGATTTTTAAATTGTAACCATTCTATTATAAGTCTTTTTTCCTGCACGATGCCATATAATATTTGCTATATATTGATTGATAGTATATGAGTTAATTGTTGTTGAAAGAACTAACAATTAGCTTGTGGTAACGGAGGTATGTAAAATATCGAATGAGATAATGAAGGATTTGGGCTCATTTATATTTTGATCAGGTTATTATATAGAAACCATATATGTATCTATTCGAGTGTCACATTTACCATAATCAGTTTTGGAGGTTTGCTATTTTAGTCCAAATGTCAATTCACGGTTTTGATCGGGACGTGTATATACAGTACAGTATATTAGAGTTGGGGGCATATCACTAAATCGAATAGAAGCTAGGAAACTGACCCGCTCTATGCACTTGAGTGGCCAGGAAACACCGACAATTGAAGTTGGTTGATAACAGGCTAATGGTATCTGGTAGTGCGAGAGGTTTGGCACTTGAGATTAATTGGTACTCGAAATATAACTTGATTTACATTGCATGCTGTAGAAATGGAAATAGATAAAGGTCTTCTAGTTAATATGATAAGCTATAGAGCCTACATTAATATTGTACGGTATCAAAGTGATTAGAACAGGCCAGCTGTGTTTGGATAATGATCGATGCTCAAGTGGTCATTCCGGCAGTGTCGTTAATTAACGGTTTGAGTTGTGAGAAAATGAATTTTCTCACAGATTGGTGCTCAAGTACTTTGTTTACTGAGCTCTATTTAAGCCGAGATATATTACAATGAATTTAGGCAGTAACATCTTTGCTTCAATCTGTACAGACGGTTATTATGTGATCTGCTGTACTTGTCTATGTTGTGATGCAAAGTAAACAACAAATAACTTCTATGTATCTCAACGAGTTGTCTTGTGGTTCTTCGGATTGACTGAAGACGAACACTACGGAAAAAGGGTTATGTGGAGAAGATCCCCGTGTCTTATCACTTCCACGTAATCAACTGATAGATAGGACGCAAAAATTCTACAAGTTGTTCGGTAACGAATCCATCCCTATAAGTACAGACACAACCACCACCGGGCGGTAACACCACCACCACCACCAGGCATTGACGCCCGGTGGTGATGGCCTGCCGAGAGAGGAAGGGTGGCTTAGTGGGTGTATGTAAATTTAGGATTGGGTTTGAACACAAAGCGGAAGATCAATACGTTGATAAGTGTTTATATAGTTTATTATCCCCTCCAGTACATCATACCCACGCCGAAGAAACCGCGTTGGCTATATTTACAATTCAAGTATGCTCTTGTACAAACAGATCCTGTCCTTTCAGAATGTTCAATCTTCGGTCATGTTCGCTCTGATCCGTATGTTCTAATTCTCGTCGGACAGTCCAGGATATTGTTCAGGCAGCATGCCCCCAAACTATTGTTTGCGAATTCTGATCGCATTTCCAGGTCCTCGGTGGGTGGTAGCCCATATCCTCTTCCAAGTGACGCTTGGTTTTTATGATGGACCTCTGCGTGGGGTCGCCTCTCATTTCGAGCGGTAGCAGGGTATACTCTTCATAGATCGTCATAGCTGTTTTCCTGATAGTGGGACGCATTTAGATGTACGCCTCTTGTAAGTTATCCTGTCCGGCGTCCTCGATCGCTGCAGCTTGATTATTAGTAGCTGCTCTCACAATACGATCCCAAAAAGGTAGGTGCATCCTCACTTCCTTGGGATGTAGGCTGACTATCTGAGATCAAGCTCTCCGTATCAGTAAATAGA
>JAVTVY010012892.1:0-50074 GCA_036873755.1 Hanleya hanleyi
CAATGCACAATAAAGACCCACACCCATCAACTGTATATGCTTCTCAGGTAATTACAATGCACAATAAAGACCCACACCCATCAACTGTATATGCTTTTCAGGTATTCACATTGCACAATAGAGACCCACACCCATCAACTGTATATGCTTCTCAGGTAATCACAATGCACAATAAAGACCCACACCCATCAACTGTATATGCTTCTCAGGTAATCACAATGCACAATAAAGACCCATCAACTGTATATGCTTCTCAGGTAATCGCAATGCACAATAAAGACCCACACCCATCAACTGTATATGCTTCTCAGGTAATCACAATGCACAATAAAGACCCACACCCATCAACTGTATAATGCTTCTGAGGTAATCACAATGCACAATAAAGACCCACACCCATCAACTGTGTATGCGCAATAAAGACCTCCGCTCATCAACTGTGTATGCTTCTCAGATATTTCCAGTATGCAATAAAGAAAAAAGAACAAATTTTTACACACCTTGTTTGTCAACAAAAAATTTAGTGAACTGGAAACCTCTAAGAATCTTATTATTCATTTCATACATGTATATCACTTTGTAGCCCTTGGATGTGATATCCAATAAGTAATACATACAATATCTTCATCGAATCTGCTTGGCTTCAACAAAAGATAGTTAAGGTAGTCTGCTGGTTGTTTTGGGCTTTGGCGGCCATTTTCCATGTTTTTTCCTGTTTTCCCCATTAGGTTATCTCACTTCCCTAGGTTAAGAGATAGGGATTTCCTTTAAAAGTCTTCTAGCTGAGAATTTTGTACAGCAACATTTAATCCATTTTGATAAATTTTGATAGACATTGTGATTATCTTCAAACAGTTAAAATATATATATCATGAATATGCTTCAAAACCAGGGCTATTCCCTATGTTTTAATTGTTATCAAATGGGGCATGGGTCAGTCCATTTAACAGTGTCTACAGCTAAAAAATACACACAAACCTTTATTTTTCCTCATATTACACAATTATGAATGCAACAACACACATTATGCAAGAAGTTAATTACTTTGATTTACCACCAGCTGACATCCTTGAATACATGTACTATGATGTATTCCAGGTATGGTTTGGTTTATTATCAGTATTATATGATCTGTTACAGATGATGGTTATAACCTGGCATGTGGTCTGGGTAACCGAGCAGTTCAGGTGTTCAGAGTTCCATTAACTGGTAAAGGGACGGCATTTACAGGCGAGTATGTATACCTATACCTCGTAACAGACTGAATTACAAGGAATCCTGATCCTACAATAGACAAATGTATGAGCAGCCGGGATCAGATATATAGGATTATTCGCAGGTTGATATAAAGGAATATCTGTATGAGAGCTACTTCATTGGGAAAAGGAAGATGATAAAATAACCGACATACGGAATGATAAATAGAATGTGAACTATACTTGGTCACCTTCAAGTCGTTAATGAGTAACATCTTGCTTTGCAACTTATGGAATTAGTGATTATGGGTTTGACCATGAAACTTTCTCCATGTCTACTATTTCATTTCATGTGGTGTTTCACCAGATATGTCTTTAACTAGTTGTGTTCTGTTCTTACTTGTTCATCTGATATTTGCTTTGATAATACATGTAGAAATAAGAAATATAATATAACCCATTCCATCAGCATTTGACAGACAATCACATAGCATTTTCATGATGTATATTCGCTTGTTGATGTTGTACAGGTCATGATGGTGTGGTGAACAGTGTCCACTGGAGCCATGATAATCAGTGGTTGTTATCATCGTCCACAGACCGGTCAGCCTCAGTGTGGTCCAGGGGTCAGTCTGAACCAATTATGTCCATTACTAAGGTCAACAATAACTTCACAGTTAACAAAGAAACTGCTTCCAAGACTGTTGACAAGGTATCATGGGTCTCTGAAGTGCTGTGTAGTTATAGTCTGTGTTTTATGGACTCGCCTTGTACAAGACTGATGAGCAATGCTTGTTCATGTTCTAACACAATTATTGTACAGAATAGAGCCTATATTACTTGACTTGAAACATGTGAAATGTTCTCCATAGCCACAATTCATGTAAGGTCTCTAATAATTCAGTCACTTTTAGACCAGATAAATAAGAAACTTGCTCTAAAGCTAGCGCCTGATTATGAGCATATATTTCCTACGAAGTAGGCTCTCATTTGCAAATTGTCCGGTAATGAGTCAGTGAGTGAGTGAGTCAGTCCATCCGAATACTTTCGTCGGCAAAATAAAGAGAACCGTTGACATTAGAACCTTGAGTTTTGGCATGAAGGTGCATTAGGGAACTGTTACCAGCAAGTTATGAGCTGACCTACTGGTTTCTGGTGATTTTTGATGAAAATCATTGGTGATTCTGACTTGGGCAGTGGCCATATAGGCAGGATTTCAACTGGGGGGGTGGGGATTTCCACGAGTTCAGTTCGCGTCGGAGTCCTAATGCCTACCGTACTTCGTAGGTCCTGTGACGTTAGTCACACTGCTCATGTAAATATTTTACAGGTCTGTATTTCAAGATATTTAACTAATCAGAATGAAATTCTACCTGGGAATTCTGCTACGCGGGATTAACATCTTGTCCAATTTTCGTTCTGGCAGAATATCTGTTGCTCACACAAGCAGTAAAAAAAAAGTGAGACTGCACCTGAGATCTGCTCAAGCACCATGTGATTATGGTCGCACTGAAAATAATTCGATTTTCTGGAACAACTATGGGGATATTTGATTTAAATTAATTTTTATATATTATGCATACATTGCTTGTTCCATTGATCAATATTTATATTGTTTTCTTGAAACATCCTAATGAGAGAGCCTTATCAATTGTAGACAACATATTCAAATCAAACAAGGGTATGTAAATCAGGAAGTGTCCATAGAATAAGGTGCATCTGCCCCCACGGTAGGGAGCACTGCTCGTTCCTAATTCCCGCCGATTTGAAGTCGCGTGATGTCAACACACGAATGAGTGGTAGCAAGTTCAAGTCAGCAGCTCGTGTGATCAATGAATGTTGATTTGGATAATTTGTTTACTCATTTCTGTGCATGAAAACCTTTATTCCCCGACAAAACTGGAAGCAAGAAGTTTTTTCAAATCTGTTTTAATTACATGTATAGAAATAATCACAATTGGCAATTCCCACTGTAGTTCTAGTTAATACCTGGACAATGCTGCCTTGTCTCGATGGTAGCAGGTGAAGCACAAACACCTGGCTGCCCACTTGAGCTGTACGTGGTTCGTCAATCCGATCGCTTACCTATGTTTTCAACCCAGAATATATTTTTAACCGATAAGTGGTATATTTTCGACCAGAAGTTGCCAAAAGTATCATAAATCTAAGCTTATTGGTCCTTTCTTAGAATAGTAGGAATATCTTATCCATATTATCGTATTTACACCAGTTATCAATAGTTGAAAAACCTGCTCTGTGTTATAAACATGGAGAGAGATCATGAGAACAACCCACGCATGTAGTGGCCCACGTGCTGTGCACCAGAATCAACGACACTGGGGCAAGACAGCATTGTCCAAGGATTAATGTGGAAAAAAACCCAAGGGCAGCTGAAATTTTGACGAGTTGTCAATTTTGTCTGTCTCCTGCAATGAGTAGTTGGCTGGATTTCGTGAATGCTGCATGAGAAACGGAAGCCAATGCCCATACAAGCACTTGATCATAATAGTGTGTCCAGCCATAGAGGACAATTCCTTTTCCCAACATCTGGTACAGTAGCTCAGTTGTAAATACAGGAAAGAAATGAAATTTTCACAGAGTTAAACTTTTTTAGGTTTTACAGATTTCCTTGATAGTCACTTTTCAAATTTATCAACATAATATTTCAATGAATGTTAGCACAATCCACAAAGTCTCTATGTTCCATATTTACATTCTGTTATTCAAATTTGAGGTTCTGTTTATTCGTAAATTTATAGTAAATGTATTCTTCCATGTTACAGGACAACCCCGAGTTCAGTAAAGATGTGAAGTTTGCTCAGTATTACTATGTAGACAAGTTTATACTGCTGGCCTCTGGTAACACATTCTACATGTACAAATACCTACTGGACAATACTAGAGAAGACATCAAAAGGTGAGAGTCCCAAGTTTTTGCTGATATCAGTACATGTACTACCTAAAGATTCTACCAAATGGTCCCCACACCCTATACTCTTTGACGCTAAACTGTTGTAAGATGTTAAGTTTGATATTTAATAATGGTTTACTGTTTTGTAGAACTGTCAAAGTTTAAAAGAAAACTTAGAACCCTCCATTAGCACACCTGTTTGGAAATGGCGAACTGTATGACCTGCTGACCCATGACGTCGAAGTCTGATTACAGTGTTCTAGCGGATCTAGCTAAAATGTAGTAATGCCTTTCTTGATTTCACGATGATGTTGTTATATCAATTGTTGTGCAACATAAATCACAATAGAACGTATGACACAACCGACCAGTTAATATTATTTGACGCTACCATAATCAGATTCTGATGTCATGGGTCGAAGGTTACAGCTTCAATATTTTTTTTCACCACATCTGTTTTATTGTGTTAAAAAATCCTATTGGATGTCATTTTATCATGGAAAAAATATCAACAATATACAGCTTCTCTGTATGTTTTCATGCCAAGTCTGCCGAGGGTATTTGATAGAACCTAAAGAAGCTTCACAGTTGGTGGTCTGTTGTACATTGTATGAACCACTCACCTCTGTATTTGGTGTATTGCATATTATTCCCAGTTTCTAACTGTGCATCATATATATTATCTACCGCCTCTCAATAGCATGTTAGTAATCATATTCATGATATGGATGATTTCAGCATACATACTGACTGGCAGTAAATGTCAAGCAAATACAAAATAGCAGAATTAACCTGCAAGCACAAAAAAAATCATGGAGTACAAAAGTAAATGATAATTAAGTTACTCGTCCACAGAATTTCAATAAGAATATGGCATGTCAATCATCTATCAAACATTACTTACGTTGCTTGCTTTTGAAGGGGACTTGAATTGGCTCCAGATAGATGTATAACATATCTTTTATGATGACTGGGATTACAAAATTTATAATAAAGTGATTTATACTACTGGTATGTATCCTGTTTGCAGATATCTGACAAAGAGTCGTTACAAGCTGGTGAAAGCATTCCCTCTAGGAGAAGCTCAAACAATAACAGCTCTCAGTGCCATCAACAGCTACTATTCATGTATCCTTTCATCAGAAAACAGAGCTTCAATGCTATTTATTAATCTATTTGTCACACATCTGAAGGTTCAAGTCCTAATAAAATAGTGTTGACAAGAGCTAGAGCTAATTGAATTATCATAATGGTTGCATACTACTGGGAACATTATTATGTCTCACCTGTTACTATGTCAGGACTTCCTTAACTATGGATAAGATGTAACCATGATTGCTGGCTCTGATAGGTCAGTCTGTATCTATGACCTGAATGTGGGTCAATGTGCCAGGTCAATGGTAGATGTCCACACAAAACCATGCCACGTGATCTGTCTTAATGAGGTATCTTCTCATGCATTTTTTCTAGTGACAGCTAGTTCATATCATGTATTATGTGTAGAGTAATTTAGGATAGATTCAATTGTGATAACTGATAGATTCCTCCATAAAAACCACATATCAGAATAACAGTTTAATATTACAGGAATGCTATATCTGAGTAGCATTGAATTTGTACATTGCTTTTGAAATTTAGTTGTTTTATTATTAATAAGAAACTGGCTCAAGATGTAAAGTAGATTAAAAATGCTAGTAAATTACATACTAGTACGTTACACTCAATGTAATTTATGAATATGGAGTGTATTGGGAATAATTTGTTATCCGCTCAGGGTTCTTCTGGTGTGTCCCATCCATCCAGTGTTTATGACCTCTTCGTGACGGCGGCCATGACAGACTGTATCAAACTGTGGGATATCAGGACTGACAGGTCAGTCTGGTTACCATGGCAACTCCTATCATATCACTTAACATTGCTCATATTTCAGATAAAGGAGTACAATCATTAGTCCATATTCATATTCAAGCCTCTTCAAGTGACTTAAATGCAGATTAATCAATTGGAAATTGTTCGCTCTATTTGGAAAATGCCAATTGTTACAAGTTTTATTCATTTTATTGGCATTATGGTTATTGGATTTTTAACATGCTTGAAGCAGACGATATGTTATAAAATGTAACAGATATTGAGTGATAATAAATATGTTCATAATGGACTGAAGTTTAACATAAACTAACTTTAATAGGTACAATCGAATGAATTATATTGTAGATGTGTGAGGCGGTATGAAGGTCACCTTAACAGATGTTATCCGTGTGGGTTACACCTCAGTCCTTGTGGAAGATTTCTGGCAACAGGTGCCGAGGATAAATCTGTATGTGCCACTGATATTACTGGAATATAAATAGAATCACATCACTATTACATACAAGTAATATAACACCTGTCAACTGTTCGCATCAAAGAAATTTTCTCCAAAAATGTATTGTGTATATTCTTTTCTATCATTTAAGCTTGTGTCAATTGATGAATCACTGATTTCGAATTGTGGTTTACTGGCCACCTTTTTAGTCCAATGTATGTAGACAATTCAGTCTGCAATAATGATTATTATTTTTATTAGTACCGGTACTGTAGATGTGGAAAACTTTCCCCTGTATATCCCATGTACTAGCCTTGTACCACCTCAATTTAAACAGTTTCCTTGCTACAAATGTGAATCCCTGTACTTTTAGGGCTACATTTATGACTTGAGGACTGGGACGTATCTACACAAGTTGAGTGGTCACACAGATGTTGTGTCTGATGTAGCATTTCATCCTCTCAAACCCCAGGTAAACTTACACAAATAATGTAACATTAACAGGTCTAGAGGAGTTGATTGTACTCATTGTGTTAGAAACAATGACTATTCTCAAAATGTGTCGCTATAGAAGGCCTAACAAACTTAATTAGTTGGTTCTCGGGCAATCTCGCATCATTTTAAAATGTTCACATCAGCCTTTCGAGTTTTTGCAACAGCAAAAATTTGTCACAATTATAACATCATTAGATATTATGCCAACCACTCATATACCTTTTATCCTATCTCAGTATGTTAAATGAGTGTAAACCACCCACCATCGATAGAAATTAAATGCCCTTCCACCATCTGAATTACTTTTTATACGCCCGCCCAAAAGGCGGACGTATTATGTGATGGCGGTTTCCGTCTGTCTGGTTCTCGTGTCCGGTCTATATCTGGGACAGTTTCCTATCCACAGCTCCAATTTTTGGTGAGTGGATACCCTACGGGGAGACCATGTGTCGCGTACCAAAATGAAAGTCGAGGTCACAGGTCAAAGGTCACTGGCCTAAAAAACAGGAAATCACTGAAGTGTTCGTGTCCGGTCTATATCTGTGAACGTTTTCTATCCACAGTTGCAATTTTTTGTGAGTGGATACGCCAGGTGGGGACGATGTGTCGCGTACCGAAATTGAGGTCTAGGTCAGAGGTCAAAGGTCACTGTTGCCAAAAATCAGGAAATCATTGATCGTTGACAGTTTTCTATCTACAGTTCTAATTTTTGGTGAGTGGATGCCCTAGGGGGGGAACGATGTGTTGCATATTAAATGTAGGTCAAGGTCAGAGGTCAGTGATATTGAAAAATCAGGAAATCATTAAAAATTTCAAATTTTTTGTGAGTGGATTCAATAGGCGGAAATGAAGTAATGCATACCAAAAATTAGGTCAAGGTCAAAGGTCACTGACCCCAAAATTAGGAAATTATTAAAAATAACATTTTTTGTGTCAGTAGATACATTAGGGGACACAATGTGTCACATACCAAAATGTAGGTCAAGGTCAAAGGTCAAGGTCACTGTAACCCCAAAATCGTGAAATTGTTAAAAATCATGATTTTTTGTGTCCATTGAGAAATTGAGGGGAGACGGTTTGTCATGTACCAAAATTTAGGCCAAGGTCAAAGGTCAAGGTCACTGTGGCCCCAAAATCAGGAAATCATTAAAAATCATTTTTTGTGTGCATTGATAGATTGAGGGAAGACGATGCGTTGTGTACCAAAATTGAGGTCAAGGTCAAAGGTCAAGGTGACCCCAAAATCAAGAAATCATTAAAAGTCACATTTTCATATGCCTGTCGAAGACGAGGTCGTGTAATGCGATGTTGCGTTCTGTCCATTCATCCATTAACATTTGTTGTCCATGTGATAGCTCTAGTTTCAAGGTATGGATTGGTACCAAACTTTGAGTATACCTTACTCGCATGGCAAAGTGGAGCCATACATATGAGATCAATTTGTCAAAGGTCTAGGTCGCAGTCCCCCAAAACTGAATCAAGCTTAGCTGACTAAATGTGTTGGAATATTGTTGGAATATTCGAAGTTCTTTTCCCTGCATTTATATGGTATTGTCCTGTGGAGTTGTCTCCCATGTTTGAAACGCTTCATTTAGTTAAACTGTTGTGAAATAAAACCATACATTTACTAATTTAACGGGGAGAGGAGTCCTTTATGAACTTCACACCTGTTTATTAACTCAAGAACAAAGGTTTACTTCATCACTTTCTTCTTCCTTCATGAAAAATTCTCTCGTCTGAAAGGAATCCATTTGCAGGAAAACTACTATTTTCTTATGTTTGACTATTGTCAATTTCAGTGTGGGATATGTGAGCTCTCAGCTCTTGCTTCAAGGTCAACCAGTTACCAAGAGTTAAGCTCATTTTAGTTTATCATTCAATGTAAGATGTGATATATGTTACATTCTCATAAGCAAAAAATTGTAGACCTTTCTCTGAATTGCTAGATCAATTGGAATCAAGGCTATTAAACAACCTTGAAATTTGAACCAATGTAATTCCAGATATACGGGCGTATATTGAAGCCCCTTGGGCTCTTGTTTTTTTATGGAACAGCCCTTACTGCAATGTGGATATGCATGTCCATGAATCTTTCCAACTTTATGCGTATCCCACTGTGTTTTATTAACATTCATTTTAACTTTCTACTCTTACAGTTGGTGACAGCCTGTTTAGATGGCAAAGTGCGACTATTTACAGATTCATGACATCACACATCCAGATATTGAGCAGTTGTTCTCAAAGATCTCAACACAGCTTCATCTTGAATTGCTTACACCAGTGAGTTTTGTCACAACAGAGGCGATGCCAAATCAGATTAATATCCATTTCAAGTCATACTCTGTTGTTATGCAACAATCCGATTAACATGTTTATAACAATGTTGTACTGTGACATTCTGCAAGAATCATATATCCATTATGTCGTACAGTGACATAACCGATGAACAGCTCCTTTTAGAGTATGGATAAGTGATTCAACCTCCGGTTATTGACAACAATCAGCAGCTTGACTTTCCGATATTATTCGTAAGTGTTGGCATAAATTTAGAGATATATACCATCCTAAGACCACCACTTCTTTTGTCTGTGATAATCAAGGATATCTTTAAGATTTGGGTCATGTTATATCGTTTCCACTTGTATATATCATAAGCTGTCCAAAATAAATATTATCAGGTTGTATCACATGCATATCGTCATTATTTTTGAATATTGTAATTGTAAATATCTTGTGTATTTCTTGAGTAAATTACTGACTTGGAAGTGAAGTTCTATTTTTATATTCTATAAAAAATGTGTTCTTCAACTTTTATGTGCAAATAATTGCAGTGTTAAACCAATCTATCCGTACGAATGCTTACCATGCCAACAAGAGCTTCAGTTTTTAATCATAATAATATCTTTACTGGACAACATCTTGAGATTGTCACACAAATCTGCTTCATGCATTGGGTATTAAGAATATCCATAAATACACTTTGATGAGAGAAACCATGGCGTGAAATGGTGATTTCAGGTCTTGATAATGAGAAGAACAAATTGATCATTTTGAATATGGTGCTATATATCACTTGCTCAGTTCATTCAGAATGTGTGCCACTGGATGGAAGATGATGCTCTGATAACGTTCAGTCACACCAATGTAGGAGTAGTTGTGAGCATGCATGATGCACAGAGATATATTTATGTTGGCAAAAAAATGCCTTTTGGACCAAAAATAGTCTTATGAACAAAAACCCTAAAAAAGGGGAGGGTGCATTGAATTAGGCTTTTTTAAAAGTATTTACATTCATTTTTTCTCTAGAAATGCGCTGATTTTGGGCACTGTTATACATGTAGGTCAAATCAAGGTATATCATGCTTCAAACCTGGGACATACATTTCTACACACTTTCATCAGTTCAAACACTACATATTCAAGATTGTTGTATCGTTCTGATCAAGGTTGGTTTCCTGCTGAATAAATGTTGATACGCATGATTCACAACATGTATGCCAACCAGAAACAAAATTATTTTTGCCTTAAGAGATTCTTTCTGTAACTATTGGTCATTCTCAATACAATATTGATCATCATCAATAGAGAAAACTATCGATTACAATCAAGGGAGATAATGCAATAGCTTGGTCACGATCAGGGGAGAGAATTTTACGACATGTATCAGTCACGATAAAGGGAATGTTCTCGTTTCACGAGAGATTAGAAATCTTCCTCCTGAAGAGCAAGGCTCTACATTATTAGGGACCTAGTAAGTTTGTTTGCTTGGTCAGATTTATGCAAAAACACCAGCCCCCTGCCAGACTAAGCCCCATCTAATCTTGTGTACACACCCCCCTTGGCCCTATCTCTACCCAAACTGGACTACTATTATCTTAGGTACACTATGGCAGACTAATGTTTGTTTTTCCCATCAGTACACCAGGTAACCTATCAGTTTTATCTACTAAGCAGGTACACCAGCCTAGCCACTGTTTATACAAATATTTTCTTGACTGGTTGTTTTTATCTGTACCTTATCCTGTCACATGACAGAGCCAAATTCAGCCCTGAAAGACAGTTCCAGGCCTTCACTTCAGTTCTGACTGCGAAGTGATCACATGTCTACAACTTCTTCTCTGCATCGTTTTTCCGATTATCCCTCCCCCATCCCCATTCTGCCACTTTCTTTATCCATTCATCATGCCTTTCTATTTCAGCAATGACTTTCACCTATAGGTGTAAAAATGGCCTGTCGGCTTGGGTATAATCTACGTCCCTCCAGGCTACGCTCCTCGGGACTACAAGTTAAGCCCCCAAACACTCGCACTCGTGCCGGATCCGATGCAGTCGCCTGTGACAACGCAACTTACGTTGTACCGGTCACCCTGCAACCTGCGTCCCCATGGGTTCCATAAGTGCCTGACGTGGACTGGCTTCTAACCTCCTAAATCAAACCCATGCTGACAGGCCGAGCTTCACCCAAATAAGCCAAATAATTTTATTGATTTTGTTCTAAATTAATAAAGAAATCTCGAATTCAATCTGGTGTTGTGTTGCATAAATTTGCGTTTAAGGTTTGCACTGCACCATTCCAGAATTTTTTATTTTTTTTCCGTGTCTCGAGGGAGGTTATTGTACATTTATAATAAGTTATGTATTGTCACAATTTCAGGTCTTGCCATCATGCAAGCCAAATACAATGGGTGACTACAAGGCCTGAATTAAAAAGTTGTTTGTTTGGGGTAACAGAGCCTGGTCAGCGAGATTTAGGTTGATCGGTTGGAAAAAGTTTTTATTTTTTTATTGCTGAGCGGTCAGTCAGTTTAGTTTCAACTAGGAAAAAAATTATAAATCAATTGTTCATCATAGTTAATGGAAAAGGGGTACTGCTTTTTGGTAGGACTGCTAAATATATTTGCCCTGTAATATTTACATGTACTCAGCAGAAATGTATCCCAAAATATCATGGCAAGAATGCTGCAAGAACAAATGAGGAGCGGAACTTGTCGATGATGTTTAACTCCCGTAGAGAGGTCTACACTACTCTTCCCTCTCTTTTTCTGGGGATAATAGCCAATAGGTATGACGTCTCCACACAGCTTGGTATCAGGTCGACAACGAATGATAAATAATATATTCACAAAAAAAACGTGATCAAAGATCACCTGTTTTCTGCACTGTAAACATTTGATTTTCTTCGACAGATTAGGGGAATTTATTTTGTTTTTTAAATATGTTTTTAAAAGTTTTGAGTCACATGGATATTGTTGGGTCGTTCGCGTTACCCCAAACAAACACCTTTTCAATTTGGGCCCAATGTAGGGAGCATTCTATTGAGAAATGGAAAGGGCCAAGCCTATTGCACACACAGTGCACCCGATCGAAGTTGACATGGAAATTTCATTTCACACACAACTTTCCCTTACCCTTGACAAAACACTATTTAACAGAGAAAGAAACGAAAATTTCTATTTTGATCGCTTGTTGGATACTACCACTTTAATAGGGCTGTTCCATTTAAAAAGGTATGGGAGGGGCAGAAGGCAGCTTTGAACTATACCCCACCACCCATAGAAATTTTATTGGCCTTCCCAATGTTGTAACATGGATTGAAGGGAATTTCCACCCCTCCCATACCTTTTTAAATGGAACAGCCCTTATGAGAACTCTGAAAGCAATACAAACCCTGTCCTCTCTCTTATTGAGACTGAGCCAGTGGATAAACTAATTCTGCGATTTCACCAGACCTAACATGATTACTCTGTATCATTCAGTCTGACTTGCTGGTCTGATGTGTCATCACAATCAAGGGAAGGTAAGTAATGATGGTTCCCCAATCTGAATTCAGCTGGGTCACATACAAACTTTTCAAAAGCTCCTAGCTGGTCAAGTTCATCGGCGAATATTTCTTTCATTATTGCCTATAGAGAATATAAGGAAAATATGAAACATTCATATTTCATCTTTCAGTCTTGTTCTGCAAAAGGACTGTTCCTTTCATCAGACTAATGTAAACTTGAGCAATCACTCCACCAAAAGAAAATCCAGTTAAATGTACAATTGAATGAATTTATTTACATAAAATATATCACAGTCAGTTTCACAAGTATATTTTGCATTTTCACACACAGGAACGAATACTGAGAATAATACATGTGAACAAAAAAAGATCACAAAGAATTCTGAGCTGGTGTCGTAGATCGTGAACGACTGTTTTGGATGGAACTATTTGGTTTGTCAGATGTCGGAGGTCGTGGGTTCAATGTTGCGTCCATTTGGTTTCTCTCTTGTTCAGTCAAACTTTGTCCTTTGTTGATCCTCTGTATGTCAGATACTCCAGCGGTAATGGCACTTGAAGAAAGGCTCACATCCACAGAATTTGCACTATCGTACAATGGCCTTACGCAAGCTGATGTTCCCTGAGACACCAGACTTGGTGTGCGACTAATTTCCGGTAAAAACGGAGTACGGGATTGTCTCCCTTCTGATGCCCTAGATTGTCTGTCCTCATAAAGTTCACTGTCCCGGAAAGACTGCATACTCAGTGGTGTTTCATTGCGAAGATTCACAGGGGTTCTCCTGGACAAACTAAAATGGTCTTCTCCTTTCACTCTTGGTATCGGAGTATCTTCATCAGTATCAGCATCACTTGCTGTTGCATCATGGGACAAAATCACCTCCCAAGTTTCTCGAGAGATCGGCTCGATTCCAAGTTCTGTTTGAAAAAATATTTTTAAAAAAACATTCGTTTATAAATTGGTACCAATGACCAGGGGAACAGCAGACATTTCTCGGATGTGCGGTTGTGTTGGGGGCAAGAACTATCCTTCGTGTTCAGCAATATTTCAGCTGCTATAGATGCCTTAGTGGGTATTATTTTTTGTGGTTTTACATTCAAAGCATTTTCCTGGGAATTATCTTTTGCGGATAAAAGGCAACAATCCAAATGTAACAGGCGTGATTTGTGCCATCAGCTCCCACTGACTTAACTTTCACAGTGGGCTCTCTGTTTGAATGCATCAACCACCAAGGCCCTCTATTATATTAACCAAGCTAGTAAAATCTGGCAGCTTAATAAACATTTGAAAGAAGGCGAATGGCCACCAACAGAGCCGGATTACCCACATCACCACCATGATATCCGATTCAAAACTGAATAACAGTGTTGGACAATTAACAATAGACTGTACTGCCATACTTCGACTTACTGTGTACAAAGAAGCTGAAAGTAACTGTACTGTGATCAGCACTATATCAATTTGCCATAAGCCAGGGTTAGAATTTTAGAAAAAAAATCACTAGTCCAGCAGACACGGAAATCAGAATTTGAACCAGTCCAAAGTTGTTTTCCACCAGTCCGTGCATCGATTCCTTGGTGTTAACAGAAACTTTTACCAGTCCACAAGACTACCGTGGACCAGAATTTTTACCAGTCTTGGACTGACAGACCGGTGCCAAATTCGAACCCTGTAAGCTAACTGTTCTAATATGTCAATCATCACCAAATTTTGGGACACAGTTTGAACAGCCGGAGCCATTCTAACATATCAACTTTCACCACCCTTTATAACTTAAGAGAAATTAAATACAGAAAGTTTAAAAAGAGTACCATTTCCTAAACTTCTTCCAATAAATTTGATCAGAGCATTATTTGTATGGGATCAGCATATTATTTATAGATCAGCCCATTATTTCTAAGAGATCAGCGCAATATTTCTGGGAGCTCAGTCCATTTATTTCCAGGAGATCATAAAAGCCAGTGAGGAGATCAGGGCTGTTCCATTTAAAAGGTATGGGAGGGGAGGAAGGCACTCAATATATTATTCTATGGGTCATGGGAGAAAATTCCCTTCAATCCATGTTATAACATTGGGAAGGCCAATAAAATTTCTATGGGGTGGCAGGGTATAATTCAAAGCTGCCTTCCGTCCCTCCCATACCTTTTTAAATGGAACAGCCCTCAGCCTATTATTACTAGATCACTCAATTATTTCTAATAGATGACCACATTATATCTGGCAGTCACTAGCAAATCCTCTCCCTATAGTTGATCAGCCCATCATTTCTATACGATCAGCTCATTATTTCTAATCGATGACCAAACTATTTATAGGAGATCACTGCATTATTTCTAAGAGATCAAACCCAATATTTTTTAGGGGACCAGCCTATTACTTCCAAGAGATCACCCTACTATTTCGAAGAGATCAACTGATTATTTCTAGAAGATCGCCTCATTATTATTTCTAGGGTTCTTTGAATTATTTGAGCATTCAACATGACTCGGGGAATGGACAGACAACTGGTACACATTACCAACCTTTAGTAAATTTATGATTCCTGGTCTCATTAATGCCCTCCCTGTCTGTGAACAGTCTGAAGCTAGAGGCCGTACTCCTGGCATCCTCCAGCAACTTCTGTAATACGTCCTCTGAGAGTTTGGGGGGATTCTCTAGTATACTCAGTCTGGACGATGGATAATCAGAGCTGTTGAACATAACCAGAAAACAGCCATGGATCATATAGCAAGAGTTAAGATGATTTAACATCGCTTTCAACACTATTTCAGTCATATCACGACGTTTTCACACCCAGAACCCACACAGGTAGGGTCCCATTCTTTTTAACACCTGGGACCCCACGGGGTTCTATTCCTTTTCACACCCGGGGACCCCACGGGTAGTTGCCTCTTACGACAAGCTCTCTGATTTGAATCGTGACACCACTTCATTTTCACTTTCTCCAACAAGTTAACCAAAGCATACATATAAAGTGTCCTCTACATCTCTGTTCATAGCTAGGATGGATACAAGCACAAGTACTTTGAATTGAGTGAGGTCTTGACTGACATAATGTACTAGAGACATGATATATAGTGTTGTCTAGACCTGATCCATCTGGCTAGGCTTGATCCAAATTTTTGGTCTGCAACAGACGTGACACGACTTCTCTCAGGGTTTTAACCGGCAGGTAGGGCTGTCTTCTATACTGGCTAATATCTAGGTAGCTGAAGTTGCTACAATTGGTGTCAGAAGTTAAAATATCAAGCGTAGAATTGTGATTATTTTTCGACACTTTTTCGCTCGATAGTGAACTGAGTGCAGTGCCAAGTCCGGCGGCCATCTTTGGATTTTTGAAAATTGGGGTGTGAAAATCTTCATTTCCGAGTCCTGACAAACTTGTTGGCTTTCAGTTACGATTGGGTCGAACTGGAAGTGTGTTACTTTATGAAAGGGGTTTTGTGAAAATTTGAGCTTCCAGCGAAGTTCTGGAATATTTTATTTTCTCGTCGGCATGGTCACGTTTTTTCGCGATGGCGGATTTTCCAAATGAAATTGATTTGGCTTGATTGTGAAATTGATTTGGCTTGGTTGTGAACTAAAGATTATACAGCAATAGTTCTGAAGCTCTGTGCAATATATGGAGTAGTTTGACAATGATTGTTTCGTGAATTTAGCCAAAAACAGTCTGTGTGTTGTGACGAAAATTGAACCCTTGATAGTCTTCTCTTTCGTCAGATCGACTTGATTTGCCATATTTGTCTGGGTATAATTTATCGCGAGTGAAGCGGGGTTATTTTGAACTACCCCAGTTTACAATTTGGTTTGAGTTCGCGTTCCTTTTGAAAATTTTGCGAGTTTACTGACACGTTGTTGTTGTTATTTGGAACAACAACAACGACAGTAACTTGAAGGGTTACATTCGGGAATAAAAAGGAATAGGATTGTAATTGTTTAGGTTGGTTAGATGGCCAGTGTAGCGGGCAGACTTGCCTGCTGGTTGCCTTCAATATTGCACCTTAGATTTAGCTAGAATTTTGTGTGATTTGGTGAATTTTGAAGTATTTTTTTTTTTTTTTTCTGAGATAGTATTTGGTAGGGAAAATTAGGAGTAGAAGTTGGGATAAAGGTTTTGAAGGTGCAATATTTGAATGGTTTATATGTTAATGTTTGTGTTGTCATGTATGTGTACCGGTACTGTTTGTGTGTCCATATGTGTATTTTTGTGTTTTGTTCAGAGTCCTGTCCCATGATAATTATATTTTTTATGTGCTCGGTGGTTGGGTTTGGTAATGTTGGGGTTTTTGGAGAAGATTTGGAGCATGGGATGAAGTTTTAGTGACTGAACGCGGTCAGATTAGTCATTTCCTTTCGGTTCGGTGATTGAGTTTGGGGTACACGGTCATGTACTGCATGACCTTGTGATGTACGTGGATTCATCAGTCGTGCTGTTGACAAATTGTGGTTATTCTTGCTGTGCCACTGGTATATTTTTGCACGGTTGTCTTATCGAGACTTGTTTGTGGGAGTCTATCGCACTGTCAATTTCTGTTGACCATTTTTCACTGGTGTGGTCGACTTACAATGTATAGCAATAGTTTGGCTTTGTATTATCGGTCAAACTACATTGACTTTTCCGGTGGTCAGTTTTTGTGAATTTGATTGGGACACTCACTGAAAATCTATGGCCTAAAGGCTAGAGTTTAATTTAGTAATTTTTGGGATTCCCCCAATTTCGTCGTCAAGTTCACCTGGCTATTTCCTGGTAGCTATTGCGCGAGGGATTGGCTGGTGCTTACATTGAATGTGGGGGATTTTCTCTCGTTTGATTGAAATTCTTGCTAGCCATGGCATAGAACATTCAAATTAATGTTTCAATAGATTTGCTAATATATTGGTACCTAGTTTATTTTTGGACTTGGTCAAAATTTATCTTCATAGCTTGGCTACTAACTTTGTGGCTTTTCGTGAGGTGTTACTTGTAGCTGAATGCTATCTGTGAGTGTACATAGTGAATAGATAAATTGCTGGTGTTCATTCTGATTGAAATTGAATTGACCTCATATTCTGTGGTGGTCAGTATACACTGTAAACCTTGATGGTGTACTCATTGGTGACTTGCACTGTAAAGAGGGTGAGTGATCAGTGTTGCTGAAATACACTCAGTATTTTGGAAATAATAAATTTTGAGTTTAAATAAACAGTCAATATTTTGGTGATGGGGTGTTAACAAACTTGTACCATATTTAATCAGATTTTGATCTGGTGAATGTGGTTGATTGTTTGATGTTCATTACAACACAAACTCGGATGGTATTTTGAGATTTGAGTGTTGACATATCAACACTGCACTCAATTTGATTGTGGTCTGGTGGTGTCAAGTGGCACCATCTGATTTTGATTGAGGGTTTAGTGTTTATTCAAACATACATCGATCCTTGAGTTTACTTTGAAAAAAAAAAAATATATAAAAAATTAAAATTTTCTTTTGAGTGTTGACATATCGGCGCTACACTCAATTACATAGTGGTCTGGTGGTGTCAACTGACACCATCTGATTTTGGTTGAGTGATTGGTGTTTAGTAAAACACAAACTCTTACATTTAGTTGAAAAAAAAAAAAAAATAAAAAATAAAAACAATTGGTGTAGCATCAACATTGCACCCGATTAGAGTGTAATCGGGTATTGTTGGGCAACACCAGTTGATTTTGGGATTTGAAGGGCATCTATTAAATAGTCAACCATAATTGAGTTGATTGCAAAATGCCAACTTGGTGAATTTTGATCCTATTTATTTTAGGAAATAGACTTTGATCATTGATAATTAGGTCTCATTTGGTATTGATTGGCACCATTTGATGATTGTTTAGTATTCAACACCCGTACTATGGAGCTATTACGCACTAACTGGGCTACTAGCGACAGCGATTATTTTGTATTTTATTTGGCTTGGTTTGTTTCTAGTTTTTGGACTCCACAGGGAAGTTGCAACAACGCGTTGACGTGGTAACGCGTGATGCACTTGTTTTGAAGGGTCTTGTTCTTTTTCATTTTTCCTGATGGGTTTGAGTTGAATAAGCACACTTGAACGCATTGACTGCGGTAACGTGTGTGCATTCAGCTTATAAGTGCTTCATTTTTTCTAGTGAGTTTCTGGAGTGGAAACTCACTGAGTGTTATTTCTGTTTTATACAGAAAACAGAATTTATTGTACAGCCATTGCTGTCAAGTTGGCTGTTTGACCGGTAAATTTTGAGCTGCGCATTTTATTTTTCCTGCAGCTTGGTTGGAATTTATTGTAGCTAGATTTGTACCATTGGAGGCGAGTCTGGTTAATAGTATTTTGACAAATCAAGTAAGGCAGATAAATTTATTTTATGGCAGCCATTTTGGAAGTGAGTATTGCGGTTTATTGAATATTTTCATTTGCATTTTTGTGGAGTCCCACAATTCACACCATGACAGAACTGGTACCAGTAGACGTATCAATGGCACATAATATTGAACAATTCCAGAAGAATCCTTTGATAGAGAATTCTCTTATTAGTGGGGTAGATGTTTCCATTTGCCCTGAGTATGTTTCAGATTTAATTGAAAAACATGTAGGCGAATTGCGAACTGAGATGGAAAATCACATTCAAAATTTAAGGGGGGAAAGGGAATCTGTTGTTGAGAGTCTCTCTCAGAGCTTGCGAGAATGTGCTAACAGAATCGATCAGCTGGCAACTAACCAGAAAGAATTGTGTTACCAAAATCGGTCAGCTGGTATCTAACCAGGAGGGGATCTCTGAGTGCGTGAGAGAATGTGTTCAGAATGTTCGTAAATTGGAGAGCTGGGTGGGAACGGAATTGAGGGGGATGGAGACCCAATTAGGGGCAGGGTTTACCAACATGGGGGACCAGGTTGGAATGCTGGTGACCATGATGCGTGGCCAGACGTCTACTCCAATGGTTAGAGGGGTGGGGGCTGATGCTAGTTCAGTGCAGACTGGTGATGGTGCTGTTAGGCTGTCAATGGGCAACGTTGAGCAGGAAAATTTGTCTGTGGTCAATGTTGTGCAAATGCCGGGGTTGGGAGGTGGGGAATGCAATGCTGGTGAGGGTGCCCAGCATGCACCTTATACGGATGCAGGGGTCGTGAATGCTGGCGAGGGGTCAGGGCATGATCAGAGGGTGGAGCACCTGTCTGTGCCCATCTCTGACCCTTTCGTCCCTTCACATAGTAAGGTTGGGGAGGAGCACAAAGGTAGCCGTTCCTCTCCACCCATTGATCATTTTGGCATTGCTCATGGTCAGGAGGACAAGGGAGATAATTTAATTGAGCCAAATGTTTCGTAGCCTATACGGCAACATAAAGCGAATTTGAGATCGCGTAGACTTCTCCGTAGTCCTCCAACAGTACGCTGGCGTAGCCGTAGCCCTTTAACATCACGTGGCCGTAGCCCCTCAGCATCACCTTTTACACGTAGTAGCAGCCGTTCACTTCCGAAAACATTAGTTTTTTCCGGCGATGCCAAAGGTTGGTCGCCGTTTAAAATTAAATTTGAATTAGAAGCTCAAGATCGGAAGTGGAGCAAGGCAAAATCTCTAAAGCGTTTGACTGAGTGCATGCATGGCAAGGCCATCGAGTATTACTCTTTCTTACCGAAAGCAGTTTGTAATTCTTTTGATGAGCTTCTTGAAGCCTTAGACAAACGGTATGGTGATCTCGAGCCTCCTCAAGCAATCCGACATCGGTTGCAGTTGGAGGAGCGGGGGGCCGATGACACTTTGGCTGATTTTGCTTATAGGTGTGTTGAGTTAGCTGTGAAGGGGTATCCGGGGGCTCCACGTGAGTTAGTCGAATCGATAGCTGTGGAGCAATTTTTCAAAGGTTGTCATGAACCACAGGCTATAGTTTTGTTTGCTATGGAGAAAGACCCCAGAACTATTCAGGATGCGTTGACATGTGTCAACGCCTCACTGTATAATCATCAAGCTTTGAATGTAGCAGAGGTCCGTCTAGTTTCCACAGAACTCGAGCCTGTGGGAGGGGATTTTTTACGGGAGGGTCGGGGTGAGTCTCGATTGAGACTTGTTAATTCTCCCGAGCTACCGGTAGCCAGTGAAGCCCCTATTAACAGAGTTACCTGTTACTCGTGTGGGAAAAATGGGCATAAGAGCTTCCGATGTCCCCAAGTACGATGCCATCTTTGTCGCCAATTAGGGCACATAAGTCGAAGTTGCCCCGTTCGCACTAATCTTGACGGGTTGGTTACCACAGGAGGACCTGCCTTGTCAGATTGTGCTGGGTCGACTGCTGCCGTTCGAGGCGTTACCGTGTCTGGGGCTCGGAAGGGGGCAATGGTAGTTCCGGTCAGGGTCGGGTCCGTTCCAGTGAGTGCAAAAGTGGATACTGCTTCTCAGGTAACAGTGATGAGTCCAGAATTATTTGGAAAGTTAGGGCTTATGGGACTGTCATCCACTCCCATTAAGCTAACTGGTGCATTTCAGGGTACGGCCAGTATGGGAATGTTGGTTCGACAGGTTCACCTTTCCATTGCAGGGTTTAACTGTTTTGGAGACATGGTTGTAGCCCCGGTGGTTCAGGATTTGTTACTGGGCTCGGACTTTCTGTCCGCTTATGGCTGTGTCGTTGACTTTAGGAAGAAGGCCCTGGTTATTGGGAACATGGGGGTTCCTGCAGTAAAATGTTGATGCATGATGACCGGTTTGGACAATGCTTCAGTTTAGTTCTCTTTTAGCATTGGTAATGTTAGGGGGCAATGCAGATTGGCAGTGAGCAATGGCATGTGGCGCCATCTAGCACACTGTTTTGAGTTGATTTTGATGTTGGTGATGTCTTTGTATTTTGATATAGGTGATGTGGCATTTTGGTTTGATTTTGTGTAGGTTGTTTTTTGGTTGTTGGGGGAAAGATAAAAGATAGTGCCACGGCACTGTAGCGCTCATCTGGCTATAACTGGAGAAAGTGGCTGCGAGAAATTTTTACTGAAGAACTGCAATAGATGAATTTCTAACTTGCGTTGTCTCCCCTGAACAAAATGGCAACATAGTCGATTTCATAGGAGGTCAAGCTGCAAATTCATGATTGTAATTGGAGGTTATGGAATAAAGGCAATTATACCAAAATATAATGTGTGATTGTCAGTAAGCTGTATAAGCAATAACCAGAACCAATTTTTATTATGTGATTGCAGTCGTTCGTCCGTCTGTCCACTTCGTGTCTGGACAGTACATTGGACAGTTTTTAACCTACGATTCCAATATTTTGTGGGTATATGCACCAGGGGGAGACATGTCGAGTACGAAATATGTGCGACTGGGTTGTTACGATGGCAATGAGATGTAACAGGACATTTTTCCAATGAAAGTAATCTCTGGTAAGGTATGGCCTAACCAAGACATACTCCCATCTGTCTGCGAAGATGTAAAAGATAGTGCCACGGCACTGTAGGTCATCTGTCTGTAACTGGAGAAAGTAGCTGTGAGAAATTTTTACTAAAGAACTGCAATAGATGAGTTTCTAACTTGTGTTGTCCCCCTGAACACTATAAAATGATCCATGCAGTTATTTCCTGAGATTTTATGATAAAGTTTCATGGGAAATTCAAGATGCGGCAATATTGGATTTTCGAAATGAACCAAAAAAAGGTATCTTGCACAACTGGACCACAAGGGGAACCTGTGTATCAACATCCATGCAGTAATATCCTAAGAATTTACGATAAAAAAATTTCATGGGGAAATCCAAGATGGCCACCTGATGGCCATATTGGATTTTTCAATCAGACCATATATGGTATCCTGCACAGCTAGACCCCAAGGGCAACCTCTGTACCAAATTTGAGAAAGATCCATGCAGTAGTTCCTGAGAAATCACGATAACAATGTTTCATCTGGAAATCCAAGATGGCCGCCTGGTGGCCATATTGGATTTTTCAATCAGACTACAAATTGTATCTTGCGCAACTAGACCCCAAGGGAAACCTCTGTAACAAATTTGAGAACGATCCATGCAGTAGTTCCTGAGAAATCGCGATAATGTTTCATCTGGAAATCCAAGATGGCCACCTGGTGGTCATGTTGGATTTTTCAATCAAACCGCAAATTGTATCTTGCGCAACTAGACCCCAAGGGGAACATTTGTATCAAATTTGAGAAAGATCCATGCGGTTCTTCCTGATAAATCACGATAACGAAGTTTCATAGGGAAATCCAAGATGGCCGCCTGGTGGCCATATTGGATGTTCGAATCAGAACAGAAAAGGTATCTTGCACAACTAGACCCCCAAGAGGAACCTGTGTACCAAATTTGAGAAAGACCCATGCAGTAGTTAACGAAAAATAATGATGACAAGATTTCCCTGGCAAATTCAAGATGGCCGCCTGGTGGCCATATTGGATTTTTCAATCAGACCACAAATTGTATCTTGCACAACTAGACCCCAAGGGGAACCTCTATACCAAATTTGAGGAAGATCCATGCAGTACTTCCTGAGAAATCGAGATAACAATGTTTCATCTCGAAATCCAAGATGGCCGCCTGGTGGCCATATTGGATTTCTGAATCAGACCACAAAAGTATCTTGCACAACTAGACACTAAGGGGAACCTGTGTATCGAATTTGAGAAAGATCCATGCAGTACTTCCTCATAAATCACGATAACGAAGTTTCATAGGGAAATCCAAGATGGCTGCCTGGTGGCCATATTGGATGTTCGAATCAGAGCAAAAAAGGTATCTTGCACAACTAGACCCCAAGGGGAACCTGTGTACCAAATTTGAGGAAGATCCACAAAGTAGTTCCTGAGAAATCGCAATAACAATGTTTCATGGGGAAATCCAAGATGGCCGCCTGGTGGCCATATTGGATTTGTGAATCAGACCACAACAGGTATCTTGCACAACTAGACCCCAAGGCGAACCTGTGTACCAATTTGAGAAAGATCCATGAAGTAGTTCCTGAGAAATCGCGATAACAAAGTTTCATGGGGAAATCCAAGATGGCCGCCTGGTGGCCATATTGGATATTCAAATTGGACTAAAGTACACATTTTGTACAACTAGACCCAAAGGGGAACCAGTGTACCAAATTTGAGAAAGATCCATGAAGTAGTTACCGAAAGATAATGATGACAAGATTTCACTGGCAAATTCAAGATGGCCGCCATGGCGGCCATATTTGAAATCGCATCGACACCCCATGAACAAATTCTGGTGTCCTTATTGGGGGGAACATGCATGCCAAGTTTCAGCTTAATCGGCCAAGCGGTTTCAGAGAAGAAGATGTTTACGGACGACGGACGACGCACGACGGACGACGGACAGTCAGGCCATGACATAAGCCCATCGGGCCTTCGGCCCAGATGAGCTAAAAATGATAAAATGTCTGACAAGAAATCTGTGATATGTGTGGATGTTGGATAATGATGTGCTGTGTTGGATAATGGTGTGTTGGTGGATTTGTGGTGTGTGGACCAATATTTCAGAATGATTATTTTTGGTAGATTGAGTGTTCAGTAGAGTGTGGTGTGTGTACCTATTTTAGAACAGTTGGTGTGTTGGGAGAACATGTGATGTGTGTTGGAAAAATGTGCAATGTGTGTTGCAGTGGAGATATGTTCAACTTTTAGGGGGTTAGGAGAATGGTTTGAGTGAAAGTGTAGTGGATGGGGTTGTGGAATGGCGGGTTTGGTAATTTATCTGTGGGTTAACAACCCTCACGGTTGGACACATCAGTCGGCATTGGTTAAATGGAAATTACTGCTAAATGAGTTTTTGCCGAGGTGTGTGCGAATTGTGATGGATGATTTAACAAGGGGAGAGAATGACGGGGCAATCCATGTTGGAAACACAGGGCCAAAGGAGTTTGTGGCCACAACTCTGCTTGTGTCTTCTCTATGGAAGCCCCAGTGAGTTATGCACCGGTGTTTGTCATCCCGGTTTAAATTTATTGAATCAGGGTCTGAAATAAAAGTCAGACATCGGACAAGCCTTGACCTTGTTTGGTTGAATGCTCACTGTGGAGCATTATGTCTGATCAAATTCGGGGATCATTTTGGATATGTTTATTCAGACCCTGGCTAGATCATTGGCAATGCGGTAACATCAGCAACGCAGTGCACTTCTGTTCAATGGATTCCGATATTCCTTCTGGTCCTGCAGATTCATCCACATGTTGAGTTGACGTGTTAGCGGCACCTTGTGCACGAGTGTTTCACATGCGTTGATTCTTCATGTGTGTGTCTCTGTTGATGCATACAGAGGATACTGGTTTCCTGAAGCCTTGAGCTATATGAGTAGTCCCACAATGTATGGAGGACTGACAGGCAGTTACTGTTTTAGTCAGACTATGTTCGCTAGCCAGTCAATCAACTATTGAGAGACTGAGTGTCTTGCAGTTATTGCCTTAGTCAGTCTACTCTTGATGGGATATCTGATATAGCCAGTCCCTCTAGTTACTTGAGTCTGGCAGTTATTCCTTGATCAGCCTGATTATAGCCAGTCTTTCAATTTAATAGGGACTGATAGGTTTTCAAACTGAGCAAGCTCTCATCGAGTGCTGACAGTCTAAAAGTTACTGTCGCTATAGTCAGTTAGTCAAAACTTTATAGACTGTCTGATATAGTCAGTCCCTCAATGTAGGAGAGTCTGGCAATTATTTCATTAGTCGGTCTGTTTCTTGACAGGCTGTATAGTGTAGCTAGTCTCTCAGTTTAAATTGAGTGAGCCCTTAATTTATGAGGGGAAGGGGAGGTTGGGGGAAAAGGTAGATTCCATAGCGAGTCGGACTGGTACTTAAAGTGGGCCAGTTCGCTCCAGCTCCTTTGGGTCTTCTTTGGGAAATTAGAGGTCTGTTGAAAAATCGACCTGAGGGTTGGGGTTAGAGATCAGCTTCCATGATCTGGGGTTGGGTATTTTATTGTCGGACTAATATTACGTAGTTTGTTATTAGGTAATGTCCGGTTTTTAGCCCAGTTCAAAGTAAGGGAAGCTTTAGGTACAGTTCCGTACTTTTATGGTATGTTTTTTATCCTTGCGAATACTTTGCTGGAGTTTTAGACTGCAGTCGCTGGTACGCCCTTCCTCAAAAAAGAAAAGGGAAGGGTGTAGTAAGAATAGGTTTTCTCACATTTCAGTGATAGAATATCACAGACTATTAACGAACATTAGGCCAGTGTAGCAGGGGAGACAATTGCTTTAATATTACAAGAGTTGTCTCCTCTCTCCCCTTGGTAGAGGGCGCTGATTGCCCTCTAGCCAATGAGAGTGACTCGCGGGCTTGCAAAAGAAGCCAGAGAACGACTTGACCTGGACTGCAACAGACGTGACACGACTTCTCTCAGGGTTTTAACCGGCAGGTAGGGCTGTCTTCTATACTGGCTAATATCTAGGTAGCTGAAGTTACTACAATATTAACAAATCAGCGAAATGATCTACCATTTAGAGATGATGGTCCGAGCTTGTCCTATAAGCTCTAAGTCCATGGCAAGCTGTGAGTAATAGAAAAACCTCCACACAAGGACTAGCTGGGCTCGAACCCGTGTCGGTTCATCGGGGTGAGGCTAGAGGTCACCAGCGAAGTGTCTTAGACCACTCGGCCACCGAGGGCCCTGTGCTGATATGATTACCAGATATGTATACTCACTGTGGGGTGATATCGCCATCCTCGTCTAACGTGGACCTGGATAGTGACGTGACACACTGATCAATCAGGTGATGGAGGGCCTCCTCACTCAGACGTGGAGACTCAATCTGAAGGAAAACAGATCAGTATAACAGAAATTGCTCTTTGTGCTGTTCCAAAAAAATGTACATTGGTTGAGGGTAACTTCTTCTGTATCACTTATCCTATCTCCCTAATGTTAAATGACTGTATACCACCTACCCTTCATATACCGTAGAAGTGAACAATCTTCCTTCCATCCAAATTACTTTTTCTGGAACAACCCGTAGTCCACTCCTAACCCAGGTTATTTCTCATACATATAGATCGTTTAGTTTGATAGTGGATTCAGATGACCAGTAGAGTACCTATTTTCTGAATTGAATGTGAGTGAGAGATAACTAAAGCCATTTCCCAATCTCTTTCTCTCGTCTCTCTCTTGGCAGAACACAAACATGAAGCATGCCTAATACTTTATCAACTGATAGCAGCAAATAAAGCCAGATTACAGGAGAACGTGGATATTTTCCAATGTTTCTTAACAAAACAAGTCCTCAGGCTAAATACAGTACCTTACCAGGGCTGCTAAGTCAGAGGAGGAGATATTTTTAATTGGAATACTTGGGAACCAATGATTCTAGGCAAAAATTATGAAAACAATAATCCTATTTTTCTAGTCAAGATGCTGCTTGTGATATGTGAGAGGAAACTGATGTGAAGAAATAGAATTTCAGATATACTTGTATAGAGAAAGAGATCAAATTTAATAAAGGTCAAAGGGCACCTCTATTTCCATGGGGTTCTTCAGCAGACTGAGTTCATCCTCAATCCGTTTGAGTCGTGTTTGTAAATCTCTCTCATCTTTTTGCTCTCGTAGGGCCTTCTCTCCTATTCTGTCAAACTCCAGGTCTGAATGCATCGTTGTTCTCGTGAACAGAACATTCTGTGCAGGGTGCAAAATACATGAAGGAGTGCTGTATAATAGGTGAACTGACATTAACATGCGAGAAGTGTGAAATAAGAAACTTAGACAAACTGATTGATGTTCCCAATACAGCTATGAAAATGACATAACATGAAAGGTGTCAATAAACAATTTGTCATGGGTGAATTTAACATTGAAACTGTGCAAATATGCTGTCAGAGAAATAATAAATAAACAGAACATTGCTTTACAACATATCTTAACCCTATCTGACCTTGGCAATTTGGTGTGTACCACAGCCCTCCCCCTCTCCCTCATAAATGTTCACTATCCCTAAGGCTAGAGTACTGAAACTTACCACACTATATCTTTGGTTCAGCTCTACTAGAAAATGTGAAAAAAAATGCAAGATGGCTGCCATGATGACATCACAGTGACAGCATTTTCAAAACAGGCATTGTTTTGACGATTCTTCGGTTAGATTTAAAAAAAAAAAGTCATCTGTTTTCTTCGCAAAAAACTTCATGATAAATTAATGAATCATAATAATCTGATGTGAAATAAAATAGCTTTTGCTCACTTTTCCTAGCAGAAAAGCAGGATGTTTGAAGAAAAATGACAAAAACATCACTTTCCCGGTTCCCCACATGGTAGCCATTTTGAATTCACCCATGATCAAAATGACCCCAATGTGATAAACTACAATGTCATGGAGTGTCAGCTCTCAAGTTCTTGTCGTTCCGAAGATAGGAGGAAGAAACCAACAGGAAAGTGACCCCATCCCCCTGGCCAGATAGGGTTAAGTATTATTACTGCCAGTGTACATTGAATAAGTAAAGGTAAAATAGTGGTTTTTAAATAATAGTTATGCAGTTCCGATTGACTAATTCATGCCGATATCTATAACACATGGCTAACTATACTGCTCAACAACATATGTATATGTGTCATTTACTCAAGATAAGTCCCATATCTCTTCACTGATGGTGAGTTGTAATAAGCACCCACCTGTCTGTCAGACATGGGCTCTGATCCACACAGTGAGAGAAACTCTTCTGGGGGCAGAAGAGTCCTGAGTCGATGATCTATATGCTCCAGTGTATCTCTGTCCCCAGGCTCAGGAAGGTAACCCTCTCCTGGCTGTAGTACAATCTGAAATGGATTGTCCTGCTCACTAACCTAAGGGTTAAAGAATAATAAGTTATAATAATAATGAATACAAGCTTATCCAACTACTGTCTACACAAATGTGTTCATGGCTTGATATGTGAAACATACATCAACGAAAGCCATCAGACGATGGTGTATCCCCATGACCCCAGTAACAGTGAACTGGGAAGGAGAACAGCTGCATTTCTGTGTGTATGAAATATGCGTTGCTGTGCCGATAATATCCACAAAGTATCATGAGAACTGCATCAAAAATACAGGAGGAGTTGATCTGACAAGATGGTATTATTTAATCTACAGACTACAGTATTTTGAAATGTTGATCTGACAAGATGTTTGATCTACAGAAATTTGAACTGTAAAGGGCAATAACTCAGATATGAAAAATCCTCCGTCAATGGGAAGAGCAAATGTGCATCTCCAGACTATGCCGATAATATCCACCAACTATTGTGTGAACCATGTCAGAAGTGTAGGACGAGGTGTGTTGACAAGAAATATGGACAGACAGACAGACAGACTTCCGTGGCTATATTTGTCTGGGGAGTAATGAAGTTCTAATGCTGTTGAACCATACTGGAGACACGCGTCATTCTAATTATATCATTCGGTATAGAAATTTCAAGGTTGCTTCCAGGTGGATCATCTTTGTGCAGATATGGACAATGCCACAAATGCTGCTTGAGATTGGCCAAAACCTTCACAAATTTGAAAAGAATCTGTTGAGTCCTATTTAACAACACATCTTCGTGTAAAGAAATACCCACCTTAATAGCGTCTATGTGAAGCCACTACCCAAATTTAAAATCAATTGTTACATCCTGTCAAAATATATCACAAACAATCAATACTCTGCAAAAATGTATGAAAAATCGAAGATAGCGACATGGGCCACTCACTGTTCCAATGTGCATGTTTCACCAAAATCTGGAAAATTAAATGGAAGATTCAAATTGACTTGACACTTATGAGTTACCATCTTCCAGATTTTGATGAAACATGCACATTGTAACAGTGAGTCTGTGTTGAAACTTCAATCTATACCAACTTTCACAATGAACAGCGAAATGGTTTCCGAGATACACAAGATTCATGGTTTCGCATAAATTAAAGATGGCCGCCAAAGTTTCCACCCAATCGGGTCCAGATTCAATAGGGTTCTGGGTCACAAGCATATGAATGTGCACGACAAGTTTGGTGTGCCTAGGGTAAGTCGTTCTAAAGATATCTTGGTAACGAGAAAGCTGTGACGGTTTCGCATAAATTAACAATGGCCGCCAAAGTTTACAACCAATTGGGTCCAGATTCAATAGGCTTGTGGTTGACCACCCACAATCCTGCATACCTAATTTGAAGTCTCTAAAAGCAACGGTTTGGCTTCTAGACCGGTCACAAGAATTTTTGACGAATTTTCCATGACGTTGCCATGGAAACCGCAAAATTCATCACAAATTACCCAAATTCGATAGGCTTGTGGCTGACCACCCAACAATCCTGTATACCAAATTTGAAGTCTCTAGAAGCAACGGTTTGGCTTCTAGACTGGTCACAAGAATTGTTGACGACTGACGACCAGACGATCGGACGTACTTGCCGACGACAAGACCCCACAGCCTAATAGGGTGAGGAGTAAAAAAGGCAAAAACTTACCCATGCACTGTTAGCTTGTAGCACCCCTTCCTCTGGGATGTTATCTAAATCTCCTAACAGGTCATTTATTCTCTTCTTTTCATCATCAGTCATGGCTATAGGATTATCAGCATCACTGGCAAGCTGGTGAACATAGATAATATCAACAGATATATATAGGTATAAATGCTATAGATACAATACTAGCATGCTGTTGTGCCTTGTTGGTCATTTTGAGCTACCTATAGACGAATTTATGGCACATGTTTTTTACACAGGAATATTAGCTTTCGATTCTACAGAGGAATCTGGATGTTAAGGACAGCAATGATAATCTGATACAGTTCCCAGGCATCTTTATCGAAATATGACAAACATTCTACCTTAAATTCAAGTGAATATGGCGAGTTAAAGAATCAATGATTTGGATACTTCATACCTGTATATTTCTCTTGATGAAATTCTTGGATTTTTTCTTTCTATCACGTTTCTTTCCTTGCAATTTAACATCATCCTCTTCATTTTCCCCCAGAGCACCAGAGCAAGAAGATCTATCAGTTGAGCGTTGTGACCCTGAAAGTGAATGTATATAATTTCCATATTCTCTTTCTGAAAGTAACGGTGTAGGTTTGTAAATAACCTAATATATGTAAACATTATATACGTTCAAATGATACCAAAAATTATCAGACTTTGTTAGAACTATTCTGGTGGAGTTATTTTAAAACAAAGCATTTCTTCTACTCTTTCAGAGTTGTATTTGCAGGGAAACAAAAATATTCAGTCTCTACAAATGACAGCGAGAACACAAGCAGGATTCTTAATTCCAATGCAGACTGGGTTGTACAAAACACGGCTTACTGCTTCTGTTAGACTTTCTATTTTCATGGCTATTCACTCGATCAGCAAATTCATTCTCGTTTAGTTGTGTGTGGAACACAGGAGTGACTGGTGCAGCATTGTCTTCATGTATCTCTACACCTGCAAGGTTGAAAATGACGAAGAGATCAATGGAAGATGCGATAATTAGACGAAGTTTTTTTCCATGATGTTTGGTCCATTTTCCATGTAAGAGTCACAAGACAAATGAGAACAGTAGTCTGTCTGGATATATCAAGGAGTCTAGATGAAAGACTCTTCAGTAATACGAGTGATGGCCTGAACAACAGAAACTTAAGACGAGATCACCTAGATTTTTAATAGTACAACCCTTTAATTCTTCAAAAGATTTGATATGAAACCAAACATATGCTGTACGTTTTATGAAGCGTTAGAGAGTATTTACAATAGATCAAATACTTTTTACTCAAATCACAATAATAATAAGCAAGATAAACAAGATCGACTTGTGTGCCTTATTTTCTATGAAATGATTGATCCAAAATACTTGAAGCAGCAATTTCATATATTTCAGCACCATTTACCAGAAGAAACTTTTCCTCCGAAAATATTTCTAACCTTCATTATGACTTGGTGGCAAGGCCAACATCAGGAATTTCTCTGTGTTTATCTTCACCTCTCTGGTGTCATCACGACCTTCTGGTTTGATCTGTTCCAGTTCCTCCCTCAATCTATATTGAGAAAAGTGTCCATTAACCACAAAAGGCTGAAACTGGTACCGTATATTTATGTATTCAGGATATGAGATGATAACAGGTTACATACAATGTCACATTAATCTAGATCTGATCCAGCTGGAAGATGTTTGGTTCTGGAGCTTAAATAACGAGTAATTCAAAAGGGTCATTTCCATTATGACTTTCAGTTGTCAGTAAGAAACGAATACAATTTGATTACAAACAGATCCAGAAGTCAATTCTCTAACTAAATCCAGTTGGAGAATCGGTTTCTGGGTCTGAAATGCTTCCTCGTTCAAGACTGATCGGTCACCTTCTGGCACGAAAATAACTCTTTACGACTACATCGTAGTTGACTAATAAAAGGAACAAATGCCATGATATGAGAGTACAGAAGTCTTCTTATGCCACCAACTCACTGGCATACCTAATCACACAAACTGACAAATTTCAATACAAAATTATACAAAATTACAAATATACAAGATACAAAATTAGAATTGCCTTGCTGCAGGGAAATAGATGATCAATCAATAAGCTTTACGAAGAGTGATGAAGAATTATGTTACTGAAATTTGCTGAGATTTAAACAACACCATGTGGGGACATTTCGCTCTATGTACATGATGTACTGTTTGTCAGCTTGACTCAATTCAGGTTGAAAATTTGAATTCATTTAACTATTAACTAGTGTCACAAATTTCCAGGACTTCTGTAGAATTTTGTGCAGGAACGGACTGGAGATAGGGATAGGATCGGATGCAGTTAGAGAATCTGTTTCTGGATCTGTTTTCCTCAGATTGGGTAGAAATATATAGAGTAGAAGATATACTGCTAAATCGCTTTTCACTTTGTTTTATCATCCTGATTTCAGTTTAAGAGTAATGGCAGTTTCAATACTGTTTGAGTAATAATCATAATAATCTAACAGATTAAAAAAAAATCATTTCACCTTTTCTGGAGTAGTATTCTGTCCCTCTTAACTTCTTTCTCACGTTTCACTTTCTTAGCCAGGATACGATCCAGTTTCTTCATTTTTAATATTGCCTCTTTCAGTTTAGGATCCATTTCCTTCTCTTGCTCTCCCCCGTCTCTCTGACTGGCAGGTACTTCACCCGCCACTTCTTTCTCTAAATACTCTATCTTCTTCTGGTACACATTCAACTCATCTTTCAGTTCTTCCCTCACTTTGTTCTGTATTTCCCATCGTATTTCCTTCATAATGTCTCTTTCTTCTTCACTATCCACTTCGACTTCATCATCTGAGAAAAGAAAAGGTTGTCTTATACGTATGAATCAAAATAGCACAAACTTTAGTGTTATCACGGTTATGGTGAAAGTACAATATAAGTGAATATGTGTACAATAATCTGTACCTGCATGACCAACATCAACTTCATCCAGTTTCTAACACGTTAAAAGGTAATGAAAAGCCATTGTTGTGTATTAAAATCAATTATCATGCTAAGAGCATTCAATTTGTTTTTGCAGAGAGAAATATTAATACTGTTATTTGGTTAGTACTGCGGTCATTATTATCACACGATGCAACTCTGAATAGCGAATAGGTAAGGGGTCAGGTTCAATCGATTGAGATGTTTTCTTCATAAGTGAGTAATACGGTCCGATATATTCTCGATTGGTCTTGATTCATCTTTATCACTTTGTCCTACTGGATTGGTCTCCAAGTACAAACCAGTTGAGTACAATCTCAAAACCCATCGAGTAATAACTGATTTCATTAACCATCTGCGAAATGGGGGAACTTCCAACCGCGATTAATCAGCGGGAAAAACCAGGAGAAATTGACAAGTGTTCCGGTTTTACCCTCCTGTTTTCAGCTGAAATATCTATCAGTTATCTCGAAGGCCCTGAGAATCCATCTTGATTGATTAGGCATGATCTCTAAGGGTTTACACACACGTAGCTTCCATTTGGAGTCAAATTTCTTCTATACTACATGCTTAGTAGTTGAAACATTTGATTATGAGATTATGATCATGAAGACCTATACTGATTTACCATTTGGTACTGTAACTGGCACAAGTTCTTTTCCAAGCTGATCACTTTGTGATGGGCCATCTTTTAATGGTAAGTGACCATAGCTTTGCTTGAGATCGTCATTCTTCTTGTTATTACTAGACATGTTAGCTATATCCTCATCTGTGTGATCCTCATCCTCACTGTTCCAGTAATCCTCGGAGTTGAGATCAGAGTCTGTACCATAATCCTCCACACTCAGGCCCAAATCAAACTCCTACATCAACATAAGAGATCTATGATAACACACATTCAAAGCTAAATCATGACAAGTTCAGTTTCACAACTAGGAATAATAAAGTGACAACACTAAGTAGGCAAATGATATAAATAGAGATGTTAAGGGGTTTCGTTACAGAAGTCACCTGATATATTCCACAAAACCGACATTTATAGAAAACTGAGCTTTCATACATTTTGAGAATGAATGGTGAACTATTTATAAGTGTACGGTAATTCCCCTAATAAGTCAATCACTGGAAGTGCAACAAAAATGACTTAAGCTTATATCTGAAAAAATTATTCTGACAAGGTGTCACATTTTTTCATTATATGGCTCAAAGTATTGTACATCATTGTATATTATATTATGAGTGAAATCCTACTATAAAGCAAACTCAACCCAGAAAACAATGTTAACATGGAACATTCTTCCCTCTCACCTCGACATTCAATCCAGTGATATCAGGAGTGAGAAGTTCCATGGAGCCTGTCGGTTCAAATTTACGCCTAGACCCAGGGGGTGTCAAGTTCACTGAAGCTCTACTTCCATTCCGGCTCTTGTTGTTATATGTTGTGATATCCTCCAAACTACCTGGGATAGTGTTCATGGTGTTTTCAGGGTATCGACCATGTTGTCCAGAAGGCTCCATCCTGGACTAATTAGCACAAGTTGTAACGCTCACTTCATTAACTTCTCGTTCATTATTGATGTTGAGAGAAAACATCAATACTACTATGCTAACATGGCTAATGGGTATCTGTAGCACATGATTTCATCTGAAAGATTAATTATAGTTAAAATTAATAATGTATGATAGTGACTGTATGTTGACTTACGATAGGAACATGTCACTAGTCCTGTTAGGTCACTAGATCATATAAAAGCTTGGTTTCACAAACAGACATTATGAAACAGAACACATCCATGATGACTGGGCAGCTATTTATTTTTTATGATTATTTCATATTGTGTAAATGTCTTAGAAAGTACATGGAAAAATGCTCCAACAGTCCAGACACCATCAAACCACATTAAATCAGATGTATTCGAGTTAATCAAGGAGTATGAAATCAGTGTTATCTTCATTTATCCATGGATATGGACAAAATTACACTCATTTAAAATTTAAGTTAAAAATTGACACTTCATCTCATGATACTATAGTCTGTCTCACAATTTGAGGGAACATGATTTTCAGCAATATATCAGAGTCAGTTGCAAGCCCAACATCATTGTGGTTTGAAAATAACATGAGTGAGTAGTAGGGTTTAACGTCATTTTCAACCTTGTTTCAGTGATATCACAACGGTGCCTACATGTGTCAGAACACGAGAGTGCTCACAGTTCCTATTACCCTGAACACTGATCAGCCCAGCCAGTACAGCACCCGGTCACCCATCCAAGTATTGACTGAGCTTAACGTTGCTTAACTTCGGTGATTTGATGAGAACCGGTGTGTCCAGTGCTATAATAACACGCGAGGTATTGCAGATTTTCTTTGATTCTGAATAGATTTCCTTGAAATTTCAGTATAAAAATGCAAAAATTACAAAAAGATAATGTGATGAATTTCACTGCTCTCGGAAAAAATAGCTCTGATATATTACCAAAAATCCCATTCTCTCGTAATGTGAGACGGACACTTGAGACATGTCAGTAGTTGTCACTCTCGTCTAAATTCACATATGTTCAAGTTGAGTCTGGCTGATTCTCCACTTTGTCCAGTCTGGGAGCGGTCAGTAGATCTAGACACTATGTCAGTCCCCAGTCACAGGGTTTTGGCCAGACAATATGCCATTGCAAGGACGTTTGCTGACTTTCTGATGCATATTGAAAAGATCGGACTTCCAATGCAGCTAACAAACGAACAGTAAGCCATCATTATATGTCCAAAAAAAATGCAAACAAAAAAATGGTTTTTCTTTTTTCAATTTATTTTACTCTGTGCCGGGCTGAAGACCGAAATAACAGTCAACTAAGTGACAATTTTTCCTCCAAGTGAAATATGAACGCTACCCAATACATCCGTGGACAGTTTCAAAGAACGCCTGTGTGAGGACGGGTACAACAAGAGTTGTCGCCCATGCTTCACGAGTTCAACAGAAAATCTCCGTCGGCTCCAGTACAGAAAGTCAACATCTTTCGGCTGTATATCCATTTATGTAACCCATCCGAACCAGCCAAGAAGAATAAAAGAGTGATAAAGACCTAAAGAATTATTTTGAAACGTTTGAAGAGCCAAAGCATAAGGGAAATTTATTTATTTTTTGCATTTCTTGCTGCCGCCTATACTTACAACATTACGTGAGCTAAAGTAACTCGTGGTGCGCATTGCACGATGGGAAGGAAACCTGGCCGATTTCCAAACTGTCCAACGATGTATTGTGCCGAGTGCCAATCGTGTACACTGATACACTAGGATCAAGGATCGATCATCGAGAATCTTGCTAGCTACACTCGGCCACTACATTCAGCAATTTGGTTCAATGTTGTTGTTAGATATTACACAATAACTTGGAGGGTTCTCTTTATCTATAGATGTAGTGTTCATAGTCAGTTTCTTGGAGAAATTTATTGTTTCTGAAAAATGCTTACCCGTTACCACTGGAGATCAACAACAACCTTTTACCTCAGCTCATTTCAGTTCACACGGTTTGTCGTTTAAGTGAGTGGCTGTTCCAAAATCTTTATGAATGAAAGACTCCAAAAATTAGCGCCCCACAATCATGAACGGATCATTAGCCTAGAAATATAGTTTTGTTTACATAATTTCCAAGGATACCGCATGTTCATTAATTCAATAATTGAGGTTTAAGTGAGCATTCAGAAACATATTTGATAGAAAATATTGAGAAACCGATTCGATGGAAAACTGAACCATACCGTTGCAAAGTATCAGGGCTATTTCACTGAGTTATGAGGACATTCTCAACAAAATACAAGTTCCATTGCTCAAACACTGCCATTTTGGAATTTATCACACACATGCGCAGACACAATTTCCCCTATATGGCTTCCGGTTGTATAAAGCGCGGGAAAATATTTGCACGCTTTGGAGTCGAAGCGCCCTCTCTGGTAGGCAAGCGCGCCCTTGGATACCAAACGCGCTCTTATGAGATTTGAAGCACGCTCTGAGAGGCCGAGCTGATACTCAAAATGCTGGACAGAGGCGACGAAGAGAATCAGTCCTGAAGACATATTTCTCACGGTGCAGCACTTCGGACAAGCACTAATTCATCTTCACCAGCCAAGTCAACTACATCGCAAAGCTCTCTACGCTGCCTTGACATTCTTGGCTGGTGGCAGAGGAGTACTGATCTGCGCCACCTAGCGGAAGTTTTAACGATGAGCAACTTTTTGCCTCCAGGAGTTGTTCCCCTTCAATTTCAAGTCGCCCACACTCATAAGGCGATTCGTTATCGTTCGACCGTGCAGCGCGTCCCAAAAGCTGATTCAACTGATCAGAACACCGATAGTGGCCGTGAAAATGCTTCTCCTGTGTTTTTTTTCCGGCAGAATTTCCTCACACATTCGACACAGCTCGTTCTTGGTGGGGCCGCCATCGTATCGTATCGTATCGTATCCTTCCATCTTGGTAATCAACAATCTCACGTTCGGCTATTTCCGTTTTCACAGCTAAAGTGAGTTCTGGGGCTAGATTGGGTAATCAACTGCTACGTAACGCCCATTCTGATTGGATGCAGCAAGCCGTCTCTGCATTCCACTCATCGATGAGGATTCACGTTCCAACTTTACTAGAGAAGTATGCCAAGGCAATGTACAGAGCAACGTGATGTACGTCGACTTGGCTAGAGAAGATGGCACTAATTATGCATCTTCGTTTACCAAGCAAATTTCTACGCTCACGCTCTAGTTCGAAGCTAGCCACAACTGTTCCTATTATCAAATTACCTTCGGACGGTTATTGATAGGAACAGTTGTGGCTAGTTCGAAGAATATCTTCGAAGTGCGAACGTATAGAAATTGGTTTGGTGTAACGAAGATGTAATTATGCAACGTCGGGCGAAATGCCTTGTATTCGGACACACGGGCGCTAAATAAAACCACTATACTATAGTGCTCATGGAATCCAATCCAGATGGCTATAATAGCCATCTGGATTGGATTCCATGAGCTTGGAGTAAATTCGAAAAATGAGCCCAAGGCTTCATGAAATATCATAATCGGCTTAAATTTGGTTTGTGGCTTCGCGGCTTCTTAAAGTTTGTGTTTATTTCGAGCATAACTATCTCAAATCTACATTTTCCAAATAACAAATGGGAACGGGCACAACGGAAATAGCTTTATCGGCCATTTCTAGCGTGTCCGAATTCATCCCCTTTTTTCAGAAGAATTCCAGCCAAAGATAATGTAAACTGAACATTTCTAGAAAAAAATTGCTTGTTTTATTTTATTTTTTGGCTCCATTATCTCGCCAATCAATATATGTTTCGGAAAACATCCATCAACAAATGACCAGGGATTTGAACTTTTGTGACCAGTTGAAGTTTTACATTATAGCAACAACAACAAAAAACAGAAAAAAGGTGGTGCGTTTTCAAAATTCAAAATTAAAAAAAAAAGGATTCTGGTGGGTAAAGTGATCATTTCGATGTTGTTTGATAACCTATCTGTGAAAAAAAATAAAAAAAAATAAACACGGTTTGCTTGATAATAAATGCGAAAGGGGGGGGGGGGAGAAGACACGACCTTTTGTACTTTTCTCGGTCTTTTGTTCATATTGGGGTATAAGTCCATACTGGGGAATTCACACATGTTCATTGCGATATGGGTTGTTTGGTCTTCTTTTTTACGTCTCCCCATGTAGAACACGATGGGAGGGGTCTCGAAGTTTTTTTTAAAGGTGAGGGGTTTTTTTTAAAGTCCAGGTACCGAGTAGGCCTGTATGTAGGCCCATATGCCTACTGGCTCAGTGCATAGGTCCATACTGGGTGGGGGAGCACCCGACTGGACCGTTTTCAATATTCTGCGCATACGCAATCCGGCCGTAGTATAGAAAGCAGGCATTTTGGGGGTGTGTGGGGGTGTGTTCGGGGTAGAGATGGACCACTATTGGTCCAAATGGGTCGTGGGAAGTGTCAAAGTGAAGCTTTTGTGGGGTAGAGTCAGAATGGCGTGTTTTTATTGCAAGTCGCGTCAATCTGCACATGCGCAGTTGGGTGTAGTAAGTAAAGTGGTCACTTTGTGGGGTGCATGGGGGTGTGTTTGATGGTAGAGATGGACCACTATTGGTCCGAATGTGTCGTGGGAGGTGTCATTTTGTAGCTCTCGGGGTGTAGACCCCGCTTTGAGGGCTGTCCACTGCATCTGTGACGTCATCGGTGATGTCATCAGTACGAGTAGTAGCGAAAGTGGGCATTTTGGGTAAGTGAAGGAAGGTATTTGGGCTAGAAATGGACCACTATTGGTCCGAATGTGTTGTGGGAGGTGTCATCTTGTAGCTCTCGGGGTGTACATCCCGAGGTATTTGGTGTAGAGATGGACCATCCTTGGTCCGCATGCGTCCTGTGGGATGTGCATTATACCATATCTTGGAACATCATGATGTCTTGCCGGCATCATTGAAAACTGTTGACCGCTTCTCTCTTGCAGGAAACAAGCCTATGTTTATGTATACTATGATTGTCTTTTTGAATTTGGTGCTAATACTGTTATATGGAATATGGAATAGGTCTTTATATTATGGACGCGGATATTCTCTAATGGACGACGGCTGAATTATGAATGACGGACCAGACGCTTGTAATTTGCTGTATTATACCATATCTGTCCTGCATTATACTAAATCTGTGCTGTATTATACAATATCTGTTCTGTATTATACCAAATCTGTGCTGTATTATACCATATCTGTCCTGTATTGTACCATATTTACCTGTATTATACAATATTTGTTCTGTATTATACCAAATCTGTGCTGTATTGTACCGTATCTGCCCTGTATTATACCAAATCTGTGCTGTATTATACCATATCTGTCCTGTTTTGTACCATATATGTCCTGTATTATACAATATATGTTCTGTATCATACAGTCGGATAGCGGTTGTCGTGAATAACAACAAGTTCAGCAATGTTCACACAGTTTATTATCCCCAATGTTACATCATACCCAAGCTGGGGGAGCCGCCCTGGGTATGTTTAGTATGTTCACAGCAAAACAAATTGAAATATCAAACACCATGTTTTATTATTTAACGCACCGTCACATTAGGTACAATTAATTGTTTACTGAGCTCAAGTCAACGATCAGCATGTAGACATATAGAGTATGTACGGCATGTTATGGTATTCATCAGCGCACGGGTGATGCGTTCAACCGATGAGGTGGTCAGTAGTATATAAAGTTGAAATTCCTTATTATTGACCTACTTATTTGTTCCCCCGGGTAAAATTTAAGGGGTCTCAAGGTCATCTGGCGATCACGTGATCAAAGCATGTACTGACCTGTCTAGGCTATAGTTCCGGGACAATAGATAGCCTTTGCAGGTCAAAAATAGTTCCATGTATTCCTCCGCGGTGATGCGGTCTGGTGGTGATGTGGTCTGCCTCCGCGGGCAGAAAAGTAGTCCCACGGAATGTACACCCTGGCTGGGGGGTTTCCCCCGGGCCGCAGCGCGCTACATAGAACTTATAGTCATCAACTATACGTGTTGGCCGAGTCTTCACTCACCGTATACACGCACCTCAATGAAATGCCCGCTCCAAACCTAGTCCAAATACACGTACTTGGGCTGTGGGCTGATTTCATTGGCTCTCTATTTTACTATAGTGCTCTCGCATTCTAACATTGATGGGTTACATTTTGGCCCCATCCTACACCACTGATTTCAGTTTAACTGAATCTCCACATTGGGCATTATGAATAAAACACACAAGACAGGGTTTTTTGGTGAGATCTCATTTTGTTTTTATTCAGTAACAACAACAACGTGAGAACAACCATGTGAAAATTGAAGCCCAGAACAGGGGGTGCCTTATCAAAGGCGGTTGGTACCCATACAATTATTGAACCTATATGCAACAGTTAATTCGGTGCAATATCATCAGTACTCATAGAACATATATATCAAAGGCGTTTGGTACCCATACAAATTGAATTATAGAACAGTTCCTTAGTCCAGTGGAATATTCGCAGTGTTCGTATTTATCACTCTAAATGTCAAGATAGGTTGTAGTGACACCATCGGGCAGGACTTTGCGCTTGGGGTAAAAGTATGTGAAGGCGTCCCGTTCCTGGGTATACGAGCGCATCTGGTGGTCGATGATACGGAAACCTCGGTTAGTGCCACTCGCACTGGCCTGGCTCTGGAGGACATTCAGGTACAGAGCCTTGCTGATGTTAGAGTCGCGTCGACTCACCCCCTTACAACTGAATTTGTTGTCATCACCGTCACAAAAGTAAGTTTTCGAACACAGGGCGATCATGGCATCACCGCTCCACTCTAGTTTAAACAGGCCGGGTGTCCGCTTGTCGTAGGTGTAGTGGTCGCGTCGGGGTAGCCACTGGTCCCGTTCCGCCTCATATTGTGCACGTAATTCTGGTTTGACGAGTGACTCCCAGTCCGGGTTGGAAACGGCCATGTATGCTGAGTCGGTATCCATTTCTATCAATTGCCAGTCTGATTGGTGGAAATACACGCCCATGAAATCGTATATGAATTCCAGCATTCGCAGTTTGGCCAGCTGGTACACCATACATCCTATTTGGAGCGGCAGGTTATAGGTGATGGTCTTTTTGGCTGACGTCACTTCGTAGGTGGTGTCGTCAATCATCTCCATGTGTCGGTATAGCGGCGAATTCACGCGTTTGCGGGCTTGTTTCGTGGTACAAATGTTCACGGTCACGTGACGGTCCTGGTTCGTTACCGTTTTTCCATATCCGCTGTTCCCAAGTAATTTCATCGTTTCCCCGATGATGGCTTTGCTGGGGTCGGCGTCTCCTTGGCGACGGGCGGTAGTCACGTCGTTCGCGAACTTCTCAAAACAAGCCTGGGGGGTGAATTCTATGACTTGGTATATTTTCGTAATTTCCAGTCCGTGCCGCATATACCACTGAAGCAGAGGGGTACCGAGCAAGATTTTTTCGCCAAACATGCTGCCGATCATCAACATACGCTGTGGTCGCGTTAGGTAGTCGTGTTCTTCAGCGTATGTGCGCATATGGGCTCCGATATCATCTCGACTCACCTCGGTGTTTTTGAAGATGGGTGGACATTCACCAAACGTGTCTTTCAAGTGGTCAGGGACGTGCAGATCACATTCCACGAATCCATAGAGGTCTCCCGTCTCAACAGTGCGTAGGATGTCGGTCATGGTGATAACAGTCCGATAATCCAGTATTCGGTCGTGAGCGTGTAAGAACGAGTATAACTCCGGTTGACGACGTTGCATGTGGTGGAATTCACATTCCCATAGCTGTTCATAGGCATAGCCCAGTCCACAAATGTAATCTCGATTCTGCTGTACTTCTTCACGTAAGGCGGCCGGGGTCAGTCCACGGCGCTCGTTATAGCGCCCTCCCGCGAACGAACACTCATGACCGTGCCAATAACAGCCGTGAAATTGAAACACGGTCGGTACTGTATTGATGATAGCAAATCCGTCCACGGGAAGGCGCCTATCTCCAATTCGCTTTTCCGTGTGGTTGGCTTGGTGACGGATAGTGACGCCTCGTCGCTGACTTTCCCAATCCAACCATTGTTCTGCTTGATGTTTCGTAGATCGTTGAGCTCTGAATGCTGCACCCTCAGGGAGCCACCGCGTATAATGACCGGCCGGCATGGGTTTACTCAAACACGATAGGTAGAGGGCATTGGCGCCGAATCCTATTATTTTCTCACACAATTTTTCTCCTCGGATATGGGTCAGCTGTTTCTCATGGTACCGATGGAAAATAATACTGGGGCCGCCTACGATATTTTCCTTCAAACAGTCAAACATGTCGGCGTCTTTCTTATCCACGAGAGCGAAGAACGTGGGTAAATCCTGGAACAGATACCGCAGGGTCAGACCGGGAATGCTAACACAGTCTTTGAATACGTCGACACCCATATCTCGGTAGAAGGCGGACATTTTGTCGGTAGCTTCCAGAAAAGGGATGACATCCAAATTGTTGTAATAGATGAGAAAATCCCGGAGAGTTCGCATTCCTTCACGGACCCACACCTGTTGCAGTTCGGTATACAGGGTGGTAGATAATGCTTCTCCTTTGAGATCGTTGTAAAAGGCCTCCTGGGGTGGTAACTGGGTTTCGTCCAGACGCTCGAGACTCGTCATGTAGTTGTAGGGAAAGCAACTTTTCCTCTCCGCGCAGTCGTACGCTTTCACCCACTGTTCATAGCTGTAATTCGGCGCCAGGTAATTCCGTACATCTAAGAATCGGAGTGAAGTTGTGGATAGAGCGACGTGATTGTTGGTCTTCTTAATAATGAATTTCACATTCCCAGCTTTAGCGAGGTACGGGTACAAGAATTCTTTGATTAAGTTCAAATCATATCGGCCCGAGTTAAATCCAAGGACGGGTAATTGGTTCATGTATTCCAATAAACGCAGTTTCAGTTTCTGCGCATAGGGTTTCGGTGGTTTGCGTTTCTCACTTTCGTCTTCGTCATCGGTATCGTCCTCCTCCCCATCCAATGTTGGAATACGCGCATCAAGTGCCGCTAATACATCACGGTAGATAGTCGACGCGAGATGTGCCGCACTCACTTGACTGAGAGTTTCAAGGTAGTCCATCATTCGTGTAATCAGTTCATGGGGGTCCCCGTCAGAGACGAAACACACCGGGGCCGTGTCGTAACCGGGTACGTTGGTGTGAATACTCACACTCAAAGGAATGTGATGCTGGGTCCATTGAGTTTTAGCCGATACCTTTTCCATGGCTTCTAATAGGGCTTCAAAATCATAGCACGCTCTGTATGGGAAATAACGCTGGTCCATGGGGACGTCAATACCCTCATCTGCCAGGTCTTCAAAGATGGTGGGCTTGTTGTGGAATACGCCGCCGGGGAATTTTCGTTTGGTGGTCTGGTCACAGGTTTTCTCGTGACGGTGTAAGTTAATAGACTGGTCAAACACGCGTTGGCATTTACTACAGATGTAGGACTGGGCATACCTGTTGATGTTCGTGATGTACGAGAAATGCCCGCCAGTGTCCGTTTCGTACAAATTCAATGTCATGGTTGTGTCGTATTTTCCCGGGGAACGCTGTACGAGTCGGGCGGTGAGTTGTGGGTCATCGGTGTTGTCATCATCCACGTGTTGCTCTAATTTGTATACGACAATGTTGACGTGGAATAAATTTTCCACCACATCTAGCTGCGATAACGGGACCCCGCGGAAGTGCTGTTTTTCCATGTTCTTTTCACGTAAGTAGTCTTCCCAATATTTGCTGGCAATTCGATTGCAATTTATGGGTGGCAGTTTGTTGAGATGGATAGCCAGGCAGCGGAATAAACATTTCCGATCGGTGTAGGGCCCATTACTTCCACCGACTAAAGCGTACATGCCTTCTCTGTGTTTTAACCAGTCCGGGAGATGAATGGGAGCGCCGATAGGGTGATCGATCATTTTAGTGACGTAAAACGTAACATTGGTTATCATCTCCACTTGCCATTTTGTGTTGGGGCGTTGTTGTCGTATCCACTCCAAACTATCCAAGTTTTCTAATTTTTCCAGTACCGTGTCCAGAGAGGGTCGATGGATAATGGTGAATGGCTGGTCAAACACCCGGGTATTATTGCTGGGATAATAATAACGGAGCTGGTCTGTCTCTTTATGGCGAAGAATGTATCCAAAAGTGAGATTTAACTTGAAGGCTGTATCTTGGTCGTTGAAGATAGCTTCCACGTAGCTACGTAGACGGATGTTTTCTTCCAACCGGAAATTATATGTCCAATATCGGGCGATTTCGATGAAAACAATGGTGTATGGTAACCCAGTGTCGTTCATAAATGTCCCTCACACGCTCGTCTTGGGGTAAAACTTCAACCGGAGATGCCGCTGGGTCCCCTGGAAAATCTTCTCCACGTCTCATACAGGCAGGCTGGTGGTCAGTCAGGCAGGCAGGCAGGCAGGCTGGTCAGGTCAGGTCAGTCAGAGTGCTCCGCAGGGTAGTGCAATGAATACACCCCACCCCTAAAAATCGCCTGCTTTTATACGTTTTTCTACAATCCGCCATCTTAAACCCACCACCACCACCTCCATCCCACCAACCACAGCCGCCATCTTAAACCCACCACCACCACCTCCATCCCACCATGCCGCCATCTTAAAACCACCACCACCACCTCCATCCCACCATGCCGCCATCTTAAACCCACCACCACCACCTCCATCCCACCATGCCGCCATCTTAAACGCACCACCACCACCTCCATCCCACCATGCCGCCATCTTAAACCCACCACCACCACCTCCATCCCACCATGCCGCCATATAGTCCCACGCGGAGCGAATTGGTGAAATTTTTGAAAAAGTACTGTGACAGAAATTGATGTGACGGAAATAATACTTCTATGAATAGGGCGAAAATTTATCTAAGATAATTTTTCTGTCATAATTAATTCTTGGTCGAGTATCAACTATTCAGATATTACGGAAAGTACTGTTGTTATAAGGTATTGGTTGTTATATATCAGACACGATCAGCTGATATATGTAAACAAACGATCTATATTTAGACCCTCACGTGCTCTGCTACGTTGCAGCACGCGCTCTTTGATCTTGGCGTTCCGCCGCCGTACAAGAAGCTCAAATTGAGACGGAGAATTTCGTTACCATTACCAGTAAATTGTAAGTTTATTGCGGAAAGAATTTATATTGCATAAATTCCTGCGGGGAATAGGAAGTACACATATAAGAGAATATTGTCTTGACGTAAAAAGTTTGGACATTTCATATTTACGGAGATATGGATTTTTATAGCTGAGCCGGTTTTTCGTGTAAGCCATCGCAGCGTATAGGGAAACGGCTGTCATCTTCGTTTTGCTATGTCACAAAAAGTGCTCGAATTACTTATTTCTAAATGATTTCATGACGAATCCAACTAAGGTTAGCAAGTATACATATTTTACGATATTGTCAATAACTGTGAGCACATAAGACGTTCTGGTTGATGAGATCTGAATTTTTAAAATACAACTGTCAGCGTGAAACACTGTATTCAATGGAACGGGGCGGGGAAAATTTTATTTTTCTAGTTTGGCAGATCGTATTTTACAAAACACGGGGAACCCGCTCCACAGACATTTTACACCAAATAGCTCAACCCTGGCCATGAACACCAATATACATATATTGCGGCCAGTCTATGATACAGTGCCATCCCAGTGTCGAGCATTTATTGGCCAGTTTGCACCAGCAAAGAAAATCACGAACGTTCATCGAACGTCATCGATGGCACCTTCATGTGGTCTTCCGCGGTATATGAATCACTTACATTTGAATGCATGAATTAGTTTGATATAATTTTGTTGGGTATGAATGATTTGAAAGAGTGGAAATATTCCGTACAGGTCTGTTTTATGTAACAAACGCTAAGAAAAATGGCTGCCCAAGATCAATTTCCCCGGTTTCCCGGATAATAAACCACAGCCCCATCTATACGCTTTGATGCAAGGGAGACAACTCGGACTAGACCAATTCCCAGGCGAAGATGATGTCCCGCTATATTTGGCCTGTATGGGGTATAGGGGTGGTCGTTTTTTTTATGGCTTTTACTATGAGCTATGAGGTTGATCATGTAGAATACGATGGAAAAACCTATGAAAGTACCGGGTAGGCTTGTATATAGATCCATATAGACCCATATACACTCATATACTGGGATATTAGCCCAACGTATGTATAAATCCATACGGGGTAGACATGCACCTCTAGTGGCCCGATTGGGTAGAATGAGGTCTTATTTTGAAGCTCTCGTGAAGGACTGGACTAGTGTATTGTTTGTTTTCAATAGTCTGCGCATGCGCAGACAGGTCATATTATCGAAATAGCCGTTTTGAGATCCAGGCGAGCCTCTAATGGGCCGATTGTATCGAGTGAGGTATCCATGTGAAGCCTATGTGAGGGAGTGTCTGATGGCGTGGATGTGGGATTGACATAGGGTCATTCTGCGCATGCGCGGTAGCCCAAGGGTATGGACATAGACGTTTTTGGGGTCTAGGCCAGCCCCTCATGGGCCTATGGGGTCGAGTGAGGTATCCATGTGAAGCCCAGGTTGGGGAGCATCCAGCTGGACTAACATTCACGTGGTGGGGTGGGTCTGCGCAAGTGCGTGTGACGTCACTTCCGGTTGGGGTGAATTCACCCGGGTGTAAAAATGACGTCACTTCCGGTTTTTCAGAATGCTCAAACACGACCTCCAACTTTCCCGGCCCGGCGCGGCCGCAGCGCGCGCGCGCGGGGGTTCTCCGGAAATGCGCGTCATCACCGGCAGTGCGCACGCGCAGATCAAAAGGTCACCTGTCAAACGGTCTCCCTTTCGGCAAGGTTCGGAGAATACATAGAACTTATAGTCATAATCTATACGTGTTGGACGAGTCTCTTCACTCACCGTATACACGTACCTCAATGAAATGCCCGCTCCAAACCTAGACCAAATACACGTACTTGGTCTGTGGGCTGATTTCATTGGCTCTCTATTTTTACTATAGTGCGCTTGCATTCTAACCTTGATGGGTGACATTTTGGCCCCAGCCTACACCACTGATTTCAGTTTGACTGAATCTTCAGATGCATTATGAATAAAACACACAAGACAGGGGGTTTTTTTTTGATGAGATCTCATTTTTTTTATTCAGTGAACAACAACAACGTGAGAACAACCACGTGAAAACTGAAGCCCAGAACACGGGGCTTGTTAGAATTCAAGCCCAGAACAGCGGGCGTATGTACATTGAAAGAATTCAAGCCCAGAACGGGACTTGTACATTGAAATGATGGGCGGCCCAGTCATAGACGAGTACATCTCGGTCCTCGGCCTTGGGGTACTCGTCAAACATGTGGACGATGGTAGATAAGGTCTTCCCCGGCATCGATGGTACAGGTAAAACAAGCAATATTGTCCGCACACCATACTGTCCAGGCTTTGCAACGTTTTAGTATTCCAACACCACGTCTCTGTGCCTTGATCCATGAAGTCTGTTAAATCGGGATGGAGGGGTGGTAGGCCGTACGGATCAAAGTATTCACCCTGCTCTTCTGTCAAGTACACGGCCATCCAGTGTTCACCGGGCCGATCCATCGGGTCTGTATTCAGGACGTAAGCAGCCGGATACACACGGTCTAATGGGAACACGTCTCGGGCGAACACTCCTTGAAACACCCCATGTGTTCCTGGGTCATTCCCCAGCACGGTGGTTATCTGGTCTGTATCCATGTTAGGTGGCGAAGTCACACAGCACGTTACGGCTTTTATCGATTTGAATGATGTTGTCAAACTCAGCGTAGCAGATCACATTGATGGTTTTCGGTAAAGGTGTCCTGAAATGCAGTTCCAAGCGTAAGTTGCCTTTCTTGACGAGACTCAGTTGATGATCGTTGTCTAAGGTGGGAGTCAGATCAAAACAGAACAATGTGTACCCTCTGCCGAAATCGTCTCGACTGATCATATTTCCCTCGTCTTGGTTGATTTGGCCAGTTGCTGTGAAGAGGTTCAGATAGCTCCGGATGTAATTGTCCGTTCCAAAGTTAGGTTGTAAGGGGCGTGCAGGTACCTGTTGGCCATCCACATGCAGGGCCACGAAATTGATGTTGAACGCTTTTAGGTTGAACGGATTCCTCGAGAGAGTCCCATTATAACTGACGTTCTCCACACAAGCTAGGGTTAAACGCTTGGGCAAATGCCCCAGGAACAGGTTTTCTTGATTGACAATCATATTGCCTTTAGGAACGGAAAAGACCTTGGTCTGTACTCGTCGAATCGGGTACTGGGCTGGTTTTTTCTCCAAGGCTCTGATGTGCCCCAACTGTACACATGGGCTGGGTTTCACTTTGCGTACAAACAGACTTGCCTCTTGGATGACAATGTTATACTCGAGGTCCTCATTCGGGGCCATCAAGGCAAAGGCAGGCGTTGCGCGCACTAGTCGTATTTTGACAGGTACTCCATTCAAGAGGTATCGGTCCTGCATGAATAAGTCCGCATGCAGACGTCCCATCATATCGACCGAGTGACTCTCTGCTGTAAAATCCACTCTCTCCGTGTAGCCGGCGTTATCAGGACTCGCTTCCATCTTGCCTGGGGTATCTCGGTAGAACAACGGGGCTGGCAAATACGACTTTTTAGCGTCACGCCCGTAGGATAACAGTGTTTCGATGTAGGCTCGGTACGGGTACGTGTTCGTCGAGGCGCTCACCAGTTTATCACTCAGGGCTATATCCACTTGCTGGAATAGCGAATGAAGCCAGAGATTCACTGGACCAACGGGTGCCTCTGCTTTCAGGTCTGTCCCATCTTTATTGGTGATTTTAGCTTTCACATATAGGTACGTATGGGCTAAATCCAGGTAGGTCGTATCTGCGTTGGTGATGGTGCATTCAATGGGGCCTGTGGCTGTAATGCTGGAAAGGGGCAGATGTTCCACCCATTGACCCTCTTCGGCACTGGTCTGAGTAGGTGGGACGGTCCATAAATCAAATTCACTGTTGGTAGAAGGACACGACTCGGCATGGATGAAAGCCATCTTTAAGAAAAGATATCCTTGGTCTTCTTCGATGTGCGTCGTCGCTGGGTCGGTCGTCGACTGGTGCGTGGTCTCGGAGGGGCAGCTCTTTTATTCCCTACGGTGCGTTGTGCTTTGGCCACCAAGACGCCTCCCGCTTCTTTGGCCCGCCGTTTCAAGGATTCTTTGGGTGCCGTACACCCCAAGACATCACCGGCCACTTGCAGTCCACTGCGCACCGCTTGTTTGCCGATCGCTTTGACCCCACGCGTCACCAAGGGCAGAAACGTTTTGACGATGCTCCCGAGTATGTTCCCCAGTCCATGGCCTCGTTGCATGCGTGTACCCGCAAAGACAGGAAAGTTACCCCCGGCCTGTTTGGTGTAATGATCGACGTAACTGGCTGTATGGCATTGATAAGGCACCTTCATTATGCAAAGTGAACCGCTCGGACTTGACGGAAATGAAGTGTCAGCACCAC
>JAVTVY010012893.1:0-15327 GCA_036873755.1 Hanleya hanleyi
AGTGCAGTAAATCTAGCGCATTTTTGGGGTTAACCCACCACAAATTGCAACGTTTTTTTTTGTCTGGATACCATATTGATAACAAGCATCACAATTGAAGAAGATAAGATAAATTTTGATAAATATCGTACACTGCGTGCGAGATCTCTGGCGTTACGTTTCGTATTTTTTTTGTCTAATTCCTTTAGAGATTGTTTGAACATAATGTGTTTTATGGTGTTCAAATGAAAATCCACAATTAAAGCGTGACTGAGATACATCATTCTCTGGTAAAAAGACTTGGAAATGCATTTGGATGAAGAACAGTCCCAGTGATAAGAATTTTTCGCAAAGAATATCATGATGTTTTGCTGTCAAACTTGGAAACGGTTGATCGCTTCTCTCTTGCAGGAAGCCAACTTATTTTCAATTCAATTCAATTCAATTGATTGGTCTATTCACCTTTTCAAACAGTAAATTGGCTTGTGACGCAAATTGGAAAAAACAAACAACTGATTTCTTTTTGCACTCTGTTGGTTCCACAGAAAATTGATACATATATGTTGTTACCGGTGGATTTAAATATTAATTATTAAAAATTGTTGAACACAGAAGTAACATAACATTGATTATATTACATAATCTTGAACAGCTACTTCATAAGTTTACCTTCTTAAGTAACTGCTGAAGATGGTGAGGTGAAGCCTCATTATCAGGAGTTACATTTGTTCTATAGCACTAGAAGCATTAAGTCTTTTGAAAGTTTTAAACATAGTTTGATGGAATGTATCGTTCATTCTCTCAGTGGGTGTAACTATGCGACGGTACACAACATGTTATAGCTATAGTGCGGGATCGAAAGCGGTAAATCTTGCGCTAGAGGTCCTACAATAGGCTTTAGTGATTTGGTATCTACGGACAATGCAGATAATGTAAAACAAAGCTTACCGAACAGGCACTCTTGAGATTTTTTCTAAAACACCACGTTTTCAGAGCAACCACAGTACAAAATAACTGGAATGTGAATCATTTTATCAAATATATTATAATTCCATGTCTTTAACCTAGGGAAACACTATAACTCTGAGTGAACCTCTCCATGGCAATGTCAAAATATTCAAAATGGTCGCTCTGGTGACAACAACTTGAGGTCATTTTCCAGCAAAATGCTTTTTTTTGGTCAAAATTTTATTCATGCAGTTTTCTCTGCCGTAACTGTGGAATAAAATTAGAAAATAATTCTGTGATATGAAATACAATACTTTTTGTCATTTTAACGTTCTTAATTTGCTCTATGAAGGAAATTGTTGTTCATTTCTTTCTAGTATTGAATTAGGTTTCATTTTGATCCAATTACCTTGACCTAAAGGACCAGGTCTTGATATGTGGCCGTGACAATTTTTTTTACCAGAATTTGCCCTTTCAGCGTAAAAATATCCCAACGTATTTTATTTCACATCAGATTATTATTAATAATTTTTCATGTATTCCTTGCGAAGAAAACACATAAATAAAATTTTCTATTAGAGCTTGAGCCAAGGGTATACTGTGGTAAGTAAGAAGAAGTAAGAAGTAAGAAAAATATTTAGGGGGGGGGGGAGGGGGAACTGGACAGATCTCAAATCGCCCAAACCAGACAGGTTTAATCTAGTTTAGTTTACCATACTATTACATTGTATTGGATTACGTCAGTCGTTTGGTTAATCAACAATATATTACCTTGATTACGATATCCGGATTATACTTGTCCCCCACAGTCGTGTTGGCTGTCGTTTACTCATATTGCAGAGCGGAAATTTGATCTTTTTACAGGATGAGTACTGTTGTGACGAAGAGTATCGAGCAGCCTTGGGGTTGGGTCATAGTCTCAGCCTCATTCATGGTGAACTTCTTCACGTACGGTATAGCCTTGTCTGCTGGCATCTTCAATGTGATGTTTCTCGAGATCTTCGACTCCCCAAAGTCCGTGACGTCATGGGCTGGCGCTCTGGTGGTTGCGGTGTTGCATGCAGCGTGTATGTCATCTGAAGTTGGCCCTAACTGAACCATCCTTTTGTCAGTCACACTTTCTTATCAAATCCTAGATCGAATAACGTAGCTCTCGTATGCTTGAATCAAAGTTTCCAAACAATTATTTAAATTGTTATGTCCGCTGTCTAGCCTGATATGGATATATTTGTAGAACTATTTATTCATCTTCCAAATAGATTGGACAAATAATGTCAAATTCAACATCTGATGTAATTTTCAAATTCCCAGTGATGGAAACCATATTATCAGCATACGGAATAATTGAGACAGAAATACACTAGCGTATTCTTTTGACATTTAACATAATACTACCATGAAATGGCTTCTAGGTCAAGTTTATTCCGAGGTGACCTTACATCACAGATACAAGCGTCTAGTCCGTCATTCATAATTCAGCCGTCGTCCATTACAGAATATCCGCGTCCATAATCCAAAGATCTATTCCATATCCATATAACAGTATTAGTACCAAATTCAAAAAGACAATCATAGTATACATAAACATAAGCTAGATGTCACAGGTCAGCATATTCTCCACAATAAATTGAGCTACGTACACTGTGATGTACCTTAACCCTACCTGGCCTGGGGGAGGGGCACTTTCCGCCACCCCTCCCCCGTTGGTTCTTTGCTCATATCTTCGGAACAACAAACAATTGAGAGCTGAAACTCCGTGACTTTTTAGATTATCACATTGGGATCATTTTGAGCCTATTTGCATGACCCCCCGAGCAAAGGATCATGGGTAAATTCAAAATGGCAGCCATGTACGGGTACCAGAAAAGTGATGTTTTCGCCATATTTCTTCAAAAATTACGCAAAAATTCAGCATGTTGATTCAACGAGATTCAATGCATTTTACTGGAACATATGTCTTAGCATCACCAAAAAGCACTCTCTGATTTGTTCCCCCTCCCTCCCTTCCCCCATTAATCCCACCAGGCCTGGGAGAGGGGCAAAATGCCCCCCCCCCCCTGCGATATCTCCGGAACGCCATAAAATGGAGAGCTGAAACTTCGTGACGTTATAGGTTATCATATTGGGGTCATTTTGAGCCTGTTTGCATAACCCAACGAGCAGAGGATCATGGGGAAATTCAAAATGGCGTCCATGTGGGGTACCAGGAAAAGTGATGCTTTCGTCATATTTCTTCCAAATTTTTACTTTTCTGTACGGGAGAGTGGGTAAAACTTATTTTATTTCATATCAGATTATTATTTACTAATTTATAATGCAGTTTTTGCGAAGAAAATACAAAAATAAAAAATGCGAAGATTTTGACCGAAAAATCGTCCAAAAATGCCATTTTTGAAAATGGCGTCACAGTGACGTCATCATGGCGGCCATCTTCGATTTTTTTACATTTTCTTGAAGAGCTTAACCCAAGGATATAATGTGGTAAGTTTCAGCCCTCAGCCTTAGCGATAGCGAAAATATATGGGGGGGGGGGGCACTTTCCGCCTCCCCCCCCCAGGCTGCGGTATACCCCAAATCGCCCAGGCCAGATAGGGTTAAGATATTGCCTTGTCAAGTTTACTCAAACAAAGAAAATCTGAGTATTGAATACATGTATGCTCTTGCAGAACAGCTTCCCGACGAGTATCCCGCTACATGTAGCAACATCCTGTTCAATTTGAATTATCGAATGACATCGGTAACTTTGATAAATCCGTATTGCACAAGTGGACAATGTTGTAGAAGCCAACCTACCCAAGAAAAGTTCTCTGAGCGCTGAACCATTCCGAGTTGTTTATCACAAACAGACTTTGCACCTACATGTGGTAGATGGAACATTTATACTGGTAAAACTGTATTTGCCCTGCTAGCGCAAGTGGATATTCATATGCAAGCCACATATTACTAATCGAGGCTATAATACATATCTACCCAATTATTTATTCTCCAATATGAACACGAGGCAACGGATTACTATTGTTCTTGTACATCATCATGACAAAGTACCATTGTTAACAGATATTCTTTTCTTGTACGTCATCATGACAAAGTACCATTGTTAACAGATATTCTTCTCTTGTACGTCATCATGACAAAGTACCATTGTTAACAGATATTCTTCTCTTGTACGTCATCATGACAAAGTACCATTGTTAACAGATATACTTTTCTTGTACGTCATCATGACAAAGTACCATTGTTAACAGATATTCTTCTCTTGTACGTCATCATGACCAAGTACCATTGTTAACAGATATTCTTTTCTTTACGTCATCATGACAAAGTACCATTGTGAACAGATATTCTTCTCTTGTACGTCATCATGACAAAGTACCATTGTTAACAGATATTCTTTTCTTGTACGTCATCATGACAAAGTACCATTGTTAACAGATATTCTTCTCTTGTACGTCATCATGACAAAGTACCATTGTTAACAGATATTCTTCTCTTGTACGTCATCATGACAAAGTACCATTGTTAACAGATATTCTTTTCTTGTACGTCATCATGACAAAGTACCATTGTGAATAGATATTCTTCTCTTGTACGTCATCATGACAAAGTACCATTGTTAACAGATATTCTTTTCTTGTACGTCATCATGACAAAGTACCATTGTTAACAGATATTCTTCTCTTGTACGTCATCATGACAAAGTACCATTGTTAACAGATATTCTTTTCTTTACGTCATCATGACAAAGTACCATTGTTAACAGATATTCTTTTCTTTACGTCATCATGACAAAGTACCATTGTTAACAGATATTCTTTTCTTGTACGTCATCATGACAAAGTACCATTGTTAACAGATATTCTTCTCTTGTACGTCATCATGACAAAGTACCATTGTTAACAGATATTCTTTTCTTTACGTCATCATGACAAAGTACCATTGTGAATAGATATTCTGACAAGTCTCATGTGTTCTCTCTGGCCCATTTCAGCCCCAGTCGCAAGTATGTTGACGAATAAGTTTGGCTCTCGTAAAGTGACCATCGCCGGCGGATTAACCATGTCGATTGGACTGATCGTCAGTAGCTTCGCACCAAATATTTACTTCCTTTACTTCTCGTTCGGGATTCTAACAGGTGGGTGCTTTCAATCGAAGTTCATTTACAAGATATTTTTTTGGAAGCATATTCGAAAGCAAGCAGCAGGAAGAGGTGAAGGGGAGAGAGGGTGACACAGCTGGGGTTGAAGGTTAGGGAGGAGTGGTGAAAGCGTGGCACCCTGCTGCCCAACTTTCAAACATCGTATGCTCACCATGTATACTGAATCATAGTCTACTTGGTTTTCAGGTTAACCAAATCTAACCTACATTCTGGCATTGTGAAAGAATGCAAAATGTTTACCATGAGATGTTATGTTGATATACCATGCTTCGGAGTGTATTTGCGAAAAATCTCGATCGAGACCGGGACAAATTTCCCAGGAGACAGCGAACTTTGCCATGGTTGAGATCGGGATTTGTTGCAAATACACCCACGAAGCATGGCATACATGTATTTGTAGAATTACACGCCATGATCGTTGTTTACGATCATGACGGTCGAGCTTGCTGGGATAATTCCGCAAATACGCTTCGACAAGGCAAATTCTCCACAATCCCTGACAGGCGCGTGACGTCATATTCAGGGGAATTTTCATTAAATGCACCGCATCAATAAAAGCTTGTGTAACTTATACAAGGTTTAGTTATCAAATAAAGTCCATCCACTCAGTATGGAATCATTAATCTTTAATCTGATAGCCAATACCTGTATATAGGAATATTGCAACTTGTTATGCAGTAAAACTTTAGATACTCAACGAAACGAATCATTCTATTATATGTTTTACATGTTTCGTTATTGTTTTATATGTAGGATTTGGTGCTGGCATGGCTTTCATTCCCTCGTTAGTAATTGTTAGTTACTACTTCGATAGGCGACGACCAATCGCAATAGGTATAAGTTTCTCCGGTATTGGACTTGGCTCGTTCAGCTTCCCACCTCTCATACAACGGCTGCTTCTTTTATTTGGCTGGAGAGGAACCTTTCTTATTCTGGGCGCCATGTGTCTGAATATCTGCGTGTGTGGCGCCCTTATGCGACCACTTCAAGTACAAGAATCGATGAAAAGAAACTACACAAAAATAATGGATTTGCGTGTCTTAAAAAAACTTTCTTTTGTATTTCTCTGCCTCAGCAACTTCCTGATTTGCTTCGGGTTATCCGTGGTATATGTCCACCTGACCGCATACTGCCAGTCGACTGGAATTGATGCCGAGAGAAGTTCTCTTATAATGTCCGCAATAGGGATCACTAATACGGTAGGGCGTCTTATATTTGGAGTCGTCAATCAACACCCCAAGGCGAGCCCAATTCTTGTCTATGCCGTGTCATTTGCTCTATCTGGGATAATGATCATATTGACCCCTGTGTTTATAGAATACTTTTCTCTGCTCGTGTTGTCGTCGCTGTTTGGATTCTTTTCTGGGTGTTTCGGGACATTACTAGTTCCCATATTAACACTGATCGTAGGATTACCTCGACTATCCAACGCCTTCGGGATACTCATGGTCGTTGAAGGGCTGGGTTCCTTGACTGGTGCACCATTTGCAGGTGAGAGATGTTTCATTCCCTCATCTATACGTTTCGTTACAATAAACTAAAATTACATTTTTTGTCAGGATAAAATGAAGTATATTTGTGCATATATTGGTCACGTTGTTGCCGATTAGTGACGTAAGCTGACGGAAGTAAAATTGTAGATGCAGGATTCATTTGGCAGCATACGTTTATACGAAATTCATTTGTGGGAAAATGGTTCGTGACACGAACTTGACGATAGAAACATCATGTTGGCATCATCGTAAACTATTTAAAAAAAAATATATATATATTGGAAATTCAGTCTGGACGACAGTTGGCTAATGTTTTGAGATTGAAGATGAAAGATAAATCACTTCATGTTAACCTAAAGCTAGTAATGGGCAATAACTTTGTTCTTTTTTCAAATTTTTCCTATATTATTCGCAGGTTTCCTTTACGACTTGATACAATCTTACGACATGTCACTGTACGTTGGTGGCGCCTGTATACTTGTCAGTTGCATACCGATGGTCGTACCGTTCTACAAAACCCGTAACACACATCAAACAGAAGAGATCGAGGAGGAATCAATAAGGCCGAATGAAAAACTGAAAACGTAAGATTGAGGAGAGGTTTAATACAAGTTCGTTGCAGCTGTTAAATTGAGAGTACTAGCACATTCCCATATAAGACTCTGTAAATATATACGGGATAACGTGCTGGGATCATTCATCATAGACACGTATATAAAGATGAAAGCGTGCGACGAAGGCTAATCAATCACGACGTGTGACAGCGTGATTCGCTCCACCAACTTTTCTCTCAGATTGTCGTTGATATTTGTAATAAAATACTGATTAAAGTAATGATTTAAATAAAATGTCTTCATGAGATGAAAATTCCAACTCTCGAGAAGGTAAAAACATCCCAAACTCCTCCTTTCCTTCTCTCAAGTGGGAATTTTCATCCCATGACCAAGTTATATGGGATTCTTTTAAACTTTCTCATCCCATACAGCCACAGGGTATCATTTCTAAGACCATATCACTACCAGCATGTACAGTGAGTGAGAAGGATTTAGCGTCGTTTTCAATATGTTTTCAGTCATATCACGACGTTGCCTACATGTGCCAGAACACGAGAGTGTCCACAGTTCCTATTACCCTGGACACTGATCAGCCCAACCAGTACAGCAACCGGTCACCCATCCAAGTATTGACCGAGTTCAACGTCGCTTAACTTAAGTGATGTGACGAGAACCGGTGTGCCCAACGTGATACGCGACTCCTTTGATAGTATTACCAAGTGGCACGAAATGACAGACAGAAGGACGGACGGGCGGACGGACGGACGGCTTATTTAACCCTATCTGGCCTTGGGGTAGGGGGGGGGGGGGTGGCAAAATGGCCCTCCCCTACCAAACTTTCTGCGCCATCTCCGGAACGACAAAAAATGGAGAGCTGAAACTCCTTGACTTTATAGTTTATCATATTGGAGTCATTTTGAGCCTATTTGCATAACCCCCGATCAGAGGATCATGGGTAAATTCAAGATGGCGGCCACGTGGGGTACCAGAAAAGTTATGTTTTTGTTATATTTCTTCAAAATTTCTGCTTTTCCGCAATGAAAAGTGGACAAAAACTATTTTATTTCACATCACATTAATATTTACTAATTTATCATGCAGTTTTCGCGGAGAAATTGCATAAAGAAAAAAATCGGAAAATCTGACAGAAAAATCGACCAAAAATGCCGTTTTTGAAAATGACGTCGCTGTGACGTCATCAAAGCGGCCATCTTGGATTTTTGTTAACATTTTCTGGTATAGCTTGACCCAAGGGTATACGTAGATCTAGGAGGAAGAAAAATAATTAGGGGGGCCATTTCGCTCCCCAGTATTTTAGCTGTTATGCAGTGATGGTTATCAACCTTCATTTTGTTTGTAATGTGATATTAAACGTTAGAGAAGGCTGTTACAGAATATGAAAATGTGCTTCACCCCACCACGTTTTCCGGGAAAGTTTAAAAAGAGTGCACGCCTGCCTATTAATTGAAAACTAGATTAGATGTAGTCACGTTTAAAGCAACCAGATGTCATGGCCATTCGTCCAACGTCTCGTTAAATGTTATTCTCGTTTTCCATTTTTAGAACAAATGAAACGACGACCATGATATGACGACCATGATAATACGAAACTGCGCATCTGAAAAACCCTCGGCTCTGGGCGCCAGCCATTCATAATGTATTCAATTTGAACCGTACTACTTTGAAGAACACCAGACAATAAAGTGACAAATATACAGATTATCAACAATTTTCAATTAGAAATGGCCCCTAAGGTTTCCGTCCAATCAGAGAAACCGGAAGTCATTACTTGTCCCTCGATGTGTCGATGATGTACCACTTGAACAGTATCGAAGGATATATAGATCATCAACGATATTACATAAATTAAAAATGGCTGCCACGGTTTCCATCCAATCAGAGAAAATGACCGCCAAAGTTTCCATCCAATCGGGTCCAGATTCAGCAGGGTTCTGGATCATGAGCTTATGTATGTGCTCTGCAAGTTTGGTGTGCCTAGGTTAAATCGTGACAGTCTCTTACTAACAGACTTTAGCGCATATGGCGTTATTATTAAAAAGAGGGGACCAAGGTATTGGGTGCTTCGATGAGTGATTCAACAAGACGTGTACACACGAGTTTGGATGGAACTATTTAATACCGTCTAGTATTAAATCACATTTGTCTGGTGAACAAATTCATTGCCATTTTTATACTTGTATCGTCATATATCATTTGTAATAACAGCACTTGCTTATAGCGACACTATAGTCGTGATATTTCCTTTCTCATTCCCATAACATTCGTTATTACCGCTTTTATTGTACCATTCAGTACATGAACTAATAATAACATCCAGTTAGTTTGTTAATGAAGCAAAGATACCCGTGCTGTAAAGGTTAACCTGATTTGACAGAAACGTTGGTCCGATATCTGAATTCCAGTTTCTCGAGACATTAAGATCTGGATTTAGTTTGTCTGTGGGGGGATTGAAGTCTAGATTCCATTTGGAAAGAATTCGTTCAGGTCTTCCACAGTTACTGTTCAGAAATGCAATTTTACCTCGACCCACAGGTCAGCTGATCAGCTGAATCTGTTCAGTTTTACCAAACAGTTAACTTGGTCCACAGGTGGCGCCACCTATAAGCAGATCGACATGAAAAACAATCGCAAGCAGGACCTTTAGTCAAGGTAACTATATAGCAAACTTGGAAAGAATCCATTCACGGTTTTAAAAGTTATTGTCCGAAAAAATATTTTTAAATTGGTCCCCAGGTGGCGCCATCTAATGTGGAGCAGCATGAAAGACAATGCCACTTGAGCGAGATATTGAGGCGAGATACCCACATACCAAAATTGGAAAGAATCGGTCTAGGTTTTCAATAGTTGCTGTCTGGAAACACTTTTCACTTAGCCTTCAGGATGCGCCACCTGTACACGAATCGACACGAAAAACAATCCCAAGCCAGATCTTGAGGCAAGGTACCCACATACCAGATTTGGAAAGAATCCTTAAAGTTTTCAGAAGTTACTGTCTGGAAATGTAATTTCAACTTTCAACCAGGTGGCGCCACCTAGAGGCGGATTGGCACGAATAACAATTCCAAGATCTATAGGCGAGGGACCCACTAACCAAATTCGAAAATATGGGCCTGTGCCTGATAAATCGAGCCCTTTTGGGGTTGCAGAATTATACCAACATTGCAAACTACGCACAAATTTCAACTTTCTTCCAAGATATATTGGATACATAAGCTCAAACACAATATATGAGGGTCGGGCGAGGGCTAGTTTTGAAGATGGAAGATGGGGCTCGGCGCCCTGGGAGTGGAGACATGCTCTCCTCGAGGGTAGTGGTAGGTGTGTTGACATGAAAGCCATAGAAAGCTCCCTGCACATGGAACAACTGCATGCCATCATGTGTCAGTCTGAAGAACCACACGGTTGAATTCAATTCAATTCACGAAATTGATCATAGACACAGTGTAATCCAAACTTTAGGAACTCCGCTTACATATAATAAGTTACATGTGTGGAAACAAATGGTTCATGCGAAAGCTTAAGGGTAAATGATATGATATGAAATTAAAAACTAACAGGGGTTCGGTATTGCGGAGATTCTCCCGTCAGTTACTAGGCATCCCAAGGGATGTCTTATGTGTTTGTCAGTTTCTTCTTTCTTCTGCTTCTTCCGCTTCTTCTTTTTTCTACTTTTCTTTTCCGTCGGATAACTTTTGAATGCCTTTGTCAATCAACTTCAAATTTGTGGTGCGCATTGGTCCTGCCCAGGGAAAGACATCTATTTCAGCGCTGTCCGAAACTGGGAACTGGGTTTTTATCTACAAATCTCCTTACGTGCAAATTTTCTTTTGTTCAATATTTTCCGTCGGATAACTGACGAATGCCTTCGTCAATCAACTTCAAATTTGTTGCGCATATTGTTCCTGTCTAGGGGAAGACACCTGTTGTTTTTAAGCTCTGTCCGAGACTGGATACTTGCGTTTTATCTACATTTTCTGTTATATGCAAATTTTCCATCTGGACCTATGGTAACGTGCCGGTCTCTGTTTGGGTACCAATTCCATATTCTCATTTGCATAGATAGCTCATGGTTCAAAGTTATGACTGTCAAAATTGTCTGAAGCCATTTGCATCTAATGTACATTCAGTTCCTTGTTTACAGCCACGCCATTCAATTGTGTACAGTATGATGATTTAGGCCCTGGAAAATGCACATGTATATACATTTCTTCCACAAATGAATTAAACAGAGACAGTGGCCTTGCAGATTTTAAAGCTACTGACATAGATACATTAATTCAAAAATATCTTAGTGCCAAATCTTGGTAGGAGGTACAGGTAACAAGACCATGTGATAGTTTTTTGTGCTGATCCATCTATAGGTGGCGACATCTGAGAGTAATGTTAAAATTTAATTTCCGGACAATAATTCCATGAAAAATTTAACAGATTTTAGCGAGCCCATAGGTTTAACTGCGGAAAGCTTAATATAGGGATCTGATGATATCTGTGGACGATCGTGTCCCTGTTCCTGTCCCTGTCCCTGTCGAAGAAAGTTGTTGTTCCTGTCCACAGCTGCTCGGCCCCACGCTATGTCTCCTGAGCTAAGGCCCGGTGGCCCTCCCCCAATTCTCATATATTCTGGGAGGTTATATGATGCTACACTTACTCAACCTATGCACTACCCTCGGGAGGATGTCTCCACTCTTGGGGCATCAAATGTTACACAGCTTCTCAGCCTCATGTGATACTAACCTAAGACACGAGATGCAGTGTACATTGTTTATACACACACACATGCCGAATCACCTACAATATATTCCTTTATAGTAATTACTAATAGGCTGATGACATTATTTCAGAAGTACAATATGGAATAACCGGCGGGGCTTCCCGCAGTGCTGAACCCCTGTTAGTTTTTAATTTCGTGTCGCCTTAAATGAAGGACCCCATTTCCTTTAATTTTGCTATCAAATACTTGTGTTCCACATCATATGATTTATCCTAAAGCTTTTGCACGAATCATATTTGATTTCAGAAATATAATATGAAATAACTGGCGGGAAATCCCCGCAGTACCGAACCCCTGTTAGTTTTGAATTTCGTGTCGCGTTAAATGAAGGACAACATTTCCTTCGATTTTGCTATCAAATAATTGTATTCCACATCATATGATTTACCCTGAAGCTTTTGCTCAAACCATTTGTGTCCACACATGTAACTTACTATAATATTAATTACAAAATGGGCGAGAAGCTGTGGACAGAAACAATTTCAAGAAAAATTCAAAAGTCCAAAGCAACTTTTTTGGACAGGGACAGGGACAAAAACAGGAACAGGAACAGGAACACGGACATCCACAGACATCATTTAGATCCCTATATTGAGCTTTCCACAGTTAAAGCTATGGGCTCGGTAAAAATCTTTTCAGTTTTTCTGGAATTATTGTCCGGAAATTAAGTTTCAACTTTACCCACATGTGTCACCACCTATAGGTGGGGCAGTACAAAAAAAACAACAATCACATGGTCTTGTTACCTGTACCTCCTACCTAGGTTTGGCACTGAAGGATGTTCTTGAATTAATGTTATGTCAGCGGCTTTAAAATCTGCAAGGCCACTGTCCCTGTTTACTTCATTAGTGGAAGACATGTATATACATGTACATGTTCCAGGGCCTAAAATCATCATACTGTACACAATTGAATGGCCTGGCTGTAAACCAGGAACTGAATGTACGGTACTTTAGATACAAATGATTTCAGACTATTTCGACAGTCAAAACCTTGAACCAATCACTGATGTGCTATCTATGAGAATGAGAATATGAAAATGGTACCCAAACAGAGGCAGCCACGTTACGATAGGTCCAAATAGAAAATTTGCATATAACAGAAATTGCAGATAAAATACAAGTATTCAGTCTCGGACTGAGCTCAAAGAAACAATAGGTGTCTTCCCTTAGACAGGAGCAATATGCGCACCAAATTTGAAGTTGATTGACGAAGGTATTTGGAAGTTACCCGACGGGAAATATTGAACAAATAAGGGGATTTGTGCATGTATGTATAATATGGCCTGTGTATAGTACATGCTTTTCGCTTCGCCGACGTGATACATGTATGTGATTTAAAATAGAAAATGACAATATATCATTACTGATGTTTTCATCCTGTAATTGCCTGTTAATATACTGCCACCATCCCAGGCATAGTGAAAATTAAGTTTAAGTGATCCATCTACACCTGCTACCAATATCGCTGGATATATGATCTGTTTTTATGATCTGCTTTCGCCTACAAGAGCTCCGGAATAAAAAGCCACAAATATGTTTTAAAATATACCAAACAAAAAGCGAAGGTACCGGAAAAAACGAACCCGGATCTGAAAAAAAGCCCATGTATCGGAAACAAGCAGCCAGAGGATGCTAGGTCCCCCGCCAAAATGGCAGCAATATTTATAAGCGCTGTCGGTTTCAGAAGATATTCAGGAGGATGGCAACAGCTACTTCACAGGCGTAAGAAGCAGAGGGGTCTTTCCACCTTCCCAGGTTTTGAGATCAACTCCGAATGGCTGACTGAATGTTGATTGCTACTGTAATATATTTTCTTTACCATGTAGCATGAAAATTATGTAACCGAAATGCAACCCCAAGAGACAACTCATGGCATATTATCTGCAAACTAAATTTGACAAGAATATGAAGGCATCCTCAACCTATTGCCCAGAAACCAAATTTAGACTTTGCCACAAGGAGTCACCACCTGTAGGTGCAAGCAGGCAAAACACAATCCCAAATGACATCTCATGTCATGGTATCGGCATATGAACTTTGAGAGTCTGAAGAGGGGTCCTCAAGTTATTGCCGGTACTATAGATGCCCGCCAGTGTTCATGTTATTTGGGGCGGGTGACATATGAATACAAAATTTGAGAATAATCTGATGAGCAGTTGCCAAATTATTGCCCGGAAACAAATTTTTCCACCAGGAGACGCCACCTGTAGGCAGAAGCGGGAAAAATACAATCCCAAGGAACATGGTATCGTGGGGACATCTGCATACCAAATTTGAGAAGAATCCGATGAGGGTCCTCAAGTTATTGCCCAGAAACCAAATTTAGATTTTGACACCAGGTGACGCCACCTCTAGGCGCAAGTCAGTGAAATGCATTATCAAGCGACATCTTATGTCACGGTACATTCATACAAAATTTGAGAAGAATCCGATGGTCAGTTCTCAAGTTATTACCCGGAAACGAATTTGTGATGTTGCCACCAGGTGGCGCCACCTGTGAGTGCAAGTGAGCGAAAGGCAATCCCAAGCAACAGCTCCTGGCATGGTAAATGCATGCCAAATTTGAGAAGAATCCGATGAGCCGCAACGTTTCTCATGTTACCCAGAAAGGTACATATGTAGGATATTTCAAAGAAATTCGACCAAGTGTTTCTAAGTTATCACTTGCGGCATGGAATAATGGAATGAACTCTAGTGGCGCCACCTCCGGGTGGATTTTGCCGAAACGCATCACCAACGGTGTTTTGTCGCAGGGAATGCATTTACCAAATTTCGAAGAAATCCGACAAATTGTTCGAAAGTTATCGCTCGCGAAGGATTTGAACAAACATGAACAGACATGCATTAAAGATTGGAACAAGACCCAGTGGCGCCACCTACAGGCGGATCTTGCTGAAACGTAATACCAGCGACGTCTTGTCGCAAAGAATGCAGATGCCAAATTTCGGAGGAATCCGACAAAGCATTTAGGAGTTATCGCTTACGCAGTATTTGCACGGACATGCACTAAATATTGGAACAAGACCCAGTGGCGCCACCTACAGGCGGATCTTGCTGAAACGTAATACCAAGAGACGTCTTGTCGCAAAGAATGCAGATGCCAAATTTCGGAGGAATCCGACAAAGCATTTAGAAGTTATTGCTTACAAAGTATTTGCACGGACATGTCCGTGCATGCACGGACACATAGCAGTTACGCTGTCAGAAAGAGAGAGGGATAGAGTTGGAGTTACGTAGTTACGCTGAGCAAATATAAATTGTCCAGGGCCGACGTTACGCAGTTACGCTATCCGAAAGAGAGGTCTATAGCTCTGGATACGCTGAGAGAAATAGAAAGGGACTGACCAAGTTACGCGGAGCAAAACAAAATGATCCATCACTTGAGTTAAGAGGGTCTGTCGAC